>JAUMHO010000002.1:5342494-5374278 GCA_032360965.1 Ulva armoricana
GTGACGCTGGGTCGGCTGCACGCACACATCAGCTGCACTCACACAACAGCAGATGGACGAGCACAGCCCACCGGCCCCCATTGGCTGGCGCACGAGGCATGTGATGTGCCCGTACATGCCCTTGCTTTCTCAGAATGCAGAGGAGCACTCGCGTTGTTTCGGGGTGCAGGGGACCGTGTTTGTCGCAGAGACATGCCGGCCGTGAGTGCCACCAGCAAATCACCGCAACGTTGCAGTGCCAGTTTGGCTCACAGTGTGTGGCCATGCCCTATACAGAGGCCTCCCTCGCGGGTGCAGACGTGTGGGTGCGCGTGACAACGCTGCGCCGTGCAGATGGAGTCCATGAATGTGAAGATCTACAAGCAGCTGCAGCTCACACGTGATCAAAAGGAGCACTTCCGGGAGTTTTGGGACGCGTGGGAGTACCGGAAGCGGTCGATCGACAAGACGATGCAGGTGGTGCGCGCAAAGCTGCGGAATCTCCCGTACGGCATCGCGCTGCCGATGCCGTTTCTGAACCGCGTGAACAACCTCGCGGGTCAGTCGCTGGGCCCCCTGCGCGGCAACAGCGGCGGCTGGGATGCGGTACCGTCGTCGGCGGTGATGCAGCCGATCCCGGAGGACACCGAGGGGGAGTTTGACCGGCTGCGGCTGGTCGGCATGACGCCGGACGAGACCGCGGTCGCAGCCAAGTGCCTCCGCGAGCTGCGTGCGGTGCACAAGGCGGACATAGAGGCGTTTGTGGACTTCAAGGAGGTGCAGGTGTTGCCGGTGTCGACGCTGCAGACGCGGCAGATGGTCTGCATGTGGTCGGCGCATGTGCTACACAAGGCGGCGCCGCACGACTTTTTCGGCATCGCTCGCCTCGCGTCGTCGCAGCTCCAGCGCGAGTCGCTCTACCGGCTGCAGACATACGCGTAGGTGCGCTGTGGCGACAGGGGGGCCCCGTGGCTACAGGGGTACGGCTAGCGTGCCCCTTTGAAAAATCGTGGTTCCCAGCGTGCGGTGCGAGGCGCCCGGGCGCCGCGCCGCTCACCTGCTGCGGCCGTTGCGCGGAAGGTGCATGCATGCTGAGCATGCATGCGCATCCAAAACTGCGCCGGGCTCTATGCCGGCAGCAGCATGACACATGGCCACAGCCAAGGGCATGTTTTCGGAGGCACTGGCTCGAGGAGCGCATGCGGTGGGGGGGTGGGTTGTGACGAGGGGTGGCGTTCTGAAAAAGCATGCAAAAAAGTGGCGCAGGTGCAAACATGCGAGGACGACGAGTGTATAATTGCGTGGGCATGCGGCCCGTTCTGCGCGCTCCAGCGGAGGGTGCACGGCGGGCGGTGCCGCAGCGAGCAGTATCATCAAGAAAGGAATGCAGTCCAGGGGGCAGGGTAGCTGCTCTACTGTCAAACGAACACGCCAGAGGTCGGCATTCGTAGAGCATGACATCAGCTCGGGCCGTAGGCTTCTTCTGGTGCCCGTTGGCATTTTGACTTTATATACCATATCATACATTTTTGGGGTTGGGGATGGGGAGCAGGCGATCCGCGCGCCTGCGGCATGCTCCACGCCTGGCGCCCCGCAGCAGCTGCTCTGGCACCTTCTCTCTCCGCTTGCACCAGGAGTGGGCCAGAACAGAGCCCTCTGGGGCTGCTGCATGTGAGCGGGCAGGCCTGGAATGTGTCAGCGCACCACGGGGCTGCACAGATACCACGTACTATTTTGGCTGTGCAGCTTTGTTTTCGTTCCTCCTATTACTATACTTTATGCTTAGTTTGTATAACCGGGGCGGTTTGAGATTATTGCGTGCTGCGTTCCTGTGGTAATAAGGCCCCACAGCATTTCTCAGGTCAGCATCAGTGTTGAGGTCTCACTATGTACATCCGAGTCACCGTCACCTGCCTGCCTTGCGGAAGTTTCCAGAATGCGCTACAACTTCAACCTGATCAGCGCCTGTCAGCAGGAACTGCAATGAAAACTGTCCTGTAGCAGAGCTCTGATGTGTGATCACATGTGATGCTGTCTCTGGAGGTTCTTGCAGCACTTATTCCGATACAATTGTGCCCCGCTAACCATGAAAGCGCTGCCATGGTGCACATCATGCGTCTCGACTCGTCACTTGCCAGGTATCCCAGTGATCGTAACCAACCTGGCCATCGCCGTACACTGACCTTGTACCCAAGTACCACCACAACAGCATATACCCGGTGTGGCTTGTACTTGCGGATCCCTCCTTGGCACTTCTCAATGTATGTTTCCCCACCACCAACGATCGTTCACTCATACTGGCATCGCCTCCACAGCCACAACTGGCTCACAGACCAAGTGTGGAACCGGCGAAGCTGTTCGCCTTGGATGTGTACTAGCTTTTGCAACGACTGCACCACTAGCTCCTGCCTCTGCCTCCCCATGGACTTCTGACTTCTCAGCATTTAACTCGGCCTCCCCACCTCCCCGCATTGGTACCACAGCATTCACGTTCCGATTCTTCCCTTTTTCGGACGTCCAGTCCACATCAAAGTCTTGGGACACTCCCTCCGAGCGCCGCTATACAGTACTCCATCGTGTTGTTCCTTTTCAATGTGGCAGGGCGCAGCCATGTGCAAGTCAGTCACGTCTGGAGCCACACACCTACAGCCTGCTGTCAACCCACAAAGAGCTCCGTTCCCAGTGGAACGACATGTCAGCAGCAGAGTGCTGATGAGGAAAAAGGAGTTGTGAATACCTGTGATGTTGCCCCGAAGCGCTGTAGCGCAATGACTGCGTGTGCCATGTTCTTGAACCTGCGTTCCCGTGCCAGAGCCCCTGCAACCCGGGCTGCAGTGCCAAGATCCACAGGCTTCGTGCCTCCCATTGTCACGAGCCACTCTGCCTCCAGTGCCTACGGGGTGGCATTGCATCAGCAAACAGCACAGCACGCAGGTCATGGCTCTACCATAACATCAGAGGTCATTATGCTAATGCGCCTGACAATTGTTCCGCACTCCAGGCTAAGGACCTGGCAAAGTTTCCACCAGGCTACACCTGTGGCTACCATCGTTCACTCCTGAACCAACCCCACAGGTTCATTCCAGGCTACTAATGTGCGATGCTGAGTGTGGGCACATAACAAGTAACTGGGCAAGGAAGAATCTGGCATGTGTGCCCGTACAAGGGATTCATGTGGAGAAGCCAGCCTGACGGGGTTGGAACACTGCGACCCCGGGGCAGCGCCAGCATGAACGCAGTCCTGCCGGGAAGTTTCCAAGAAAATAACATGAAGCTACTGCCCCCTGTTCCGAGTAGTCTGTGTGGGCAATCATCCACCCAAACGCTGCTTCACTCCCGCCCAACCAAGCCAGGTCACTACTTCCAGGCTTTCCACAGCAACATACCACAAGCAGATTCCAATCAGTGACACAGGACAGGGATAACGCAGTTGCAGGCATGGAAGCTTCATGTTATGGCATGCCTTGGCTGCTGTGATGCGCTGTCCTGGGTCCCGCTCCATCAGCTGCAGCACAAGCTTCCTTGCCGGCTGTGACAGTTGCTTCCAACCCCAGCTCTGCATCTTCGGGTACTCAGCTGCGTCTAGTTTTGAGTAGGAGAGCTTCCGGGCTTGCTCGCTCTTCATAGGCTTGTGTCCTGTCAACATGACAAACAGCAGTACTCCCAGTGAGAACATGTCCATGGCTGGTGCATGCCGTTCAAAGTCGATCGTCTGCACACATGTCCTCACACAGTTTCCCAAACGCATGTGCCTGTTGATGAGAGTCGGTCAAACGCCATTCCAAAGACCAGCGAATCGTCCTGTTAGAATCCACCTTGAACCACGACATGCAGAACTGGACAAGGGTGGTTGTGTCGTCATGTATCAGTGTCAGCTGTACTGCAGTGGTTGTACGTTCCTGCTTTCACTGACACTGGGGAAGCGGCACATGCACACAGGTTCACATGGATCAGTCAAAAGATAGCTACAACAAGCAAATGCAGTAAATCTGAATACCTCGGTGTCTCACTCAAGCATTCCATAGCAGACCATGGTTTGTGTACCTCAAGCATTCCAGAGCAGACCAGTTGCAGGAAACGTCAGTGGCAGCTTCTCACGTGCAGGCAAGGCCTTGGTACTGGTTCGACAGGATGTACTGTCAGACGTTGTACAGCAAGGATGCCTACATGTGATCAGATGAGATACATGTCAAAAGCAGCACAGGATGCACACCTCAGGAGCCATGAATCCAGGAGAGCCTAATCTGGCTTTGACTGAGCGCGAGTCACTGTATTGCCTGGCTAAGCCAAAGTCAACGAGTTTTATAACCGGACGTTCGGATTTACCCCGGCCTACGGAGACAGGCTTCTCAAACACCACGTTTTCGGGCTTGATGTCTCTGTGTATTACTTGATGGGAGTGCATGTAGGCCACAGCATGGAGCAACTGTTGAAACAGGTAGGCAGCCTGAGCTTCTGTGTAGTGTTCCACCTCAAATAAGTGCTCCAGCAGACCACCGCCTTTCAGATATTCCAGGACAATGATAAGGTTATCTCCGTCGTCAACATCATCGGTCATTTTCACAATGTTGGGATGATCAAGCATTCTCAGAACTTCGACTTCTTTCTTGAGAATTTTCCTGTGGTGCTCTTTGACAGAAGGATTCCCCCAAAATACAATCTTCAGGGCCACTACCTCCTTTGTGTCTAGCTTGGTCGCTCTCCATACCTGTACTCCACCCCGATCCAACGTAGCCACTCTGAGCAGGCGCAAGGAAAAATGCGGAACGAGGTATGCAAGAATTTTCTAGCAAGTGCGGAGACTGGCTGCTTAGGCTGCCATACAAACTAATACCCCACAGCGATAGTGAGTCCCGGAGAAGTTGGACTACGGGCCTGAACCATACCTCTGAAAACGCTCCAGCTCCTAGTTTCTTATGTATCTTGTATTTTGCAAGGAGAGGATGTGAATAGAAGTTCTTCCATGGCTGCTTTGTGCACGATGCCCCGCATCCCATCTCTCAGTTCCACCGTGTTCAAGCCGCCTCGGAGCTACAAAAGGCAGACAAACGCAGGATGCTAGACGGTTCTTGGAAAACGGACAGCATGAACAACCAGTTGTCCAGATCCGTTAAATGCGAAGCAGTAGAGCACCCACCGCGTGCGGATGTAATGTGCGACACGCAATCGGCGACAACCATGTGTGTGATATTGTTGAATATCGCTATACCTGATATTGATTCTTCCGCTGTGTGAGAAGTGCGCTTTGGAGCAAGTGGCAGCTTATAGATTCTCGCGCTCTGTCGACCTGGACGCAAGACAGACGCAACTGCGATGGGAGCCGCGCCAGTGTCAGACGGGCACCTTTGGCGTCCCCAACGACAGGCCTACAAAAATGGGTTTCATCTGGATGGTGGCTCGTATTGGTTGGGGAGTAGACGCGATGGAACCTTGCTAGTTCACACGCAACACCGGGTCACACTCTGTAACGGATTCCGCCGGAGAAGATGTGCGACACATGCGCAAAGATAATGAAACAAATATCTGGCCCCCTGCTGCTTCAGCATGTCTGCATGCTCGCATGCTCGGGGTGGGCGCCATGCCTAGCCGGTGTCGGCAGCAGTGCGCACAACACTGTCACCGCTGCAGCTCAGCATGGCCAACAGGGGACACAACTGGCAATCAGAAATGAACACTTGACAGCATCAGACCACAAACTTTGCTTCTTTCGAAATTACACCGGTTCAGCTGTTCCGTGAATGGATACAGCGCGGAGTGGGTACGCGTAGGCACGGTAGATCGATCTGTTGTGATGTTGGTGCAATCAATATGAATGTCATGGCGTAGACATAGCGCATAGCTGCCAGGGCCGTCCCCCGCGGTGTTGGCTTGGCTTGGTGGTGGATTAGTAGCTCGTCATGGGCGCTTACAAGCTCAAAGTGGTCGATCAGCAGACCTATGAAGCGTGGGGAAGTGAAAGGCAGAGGTTACGGGACTGGGAATCGTTTATCGTCGACTTCGTATCTGGCGCCCGGCGCTTGCAGGAAAAGGAAGACGATGCATCCCAACCAGTGTTTGTAGACGACGTCCCTTCTAAGCTAAGTATAATTCAGTCAGCACAGCATGAAGACATGACCACGTACTGGCGAGATGTGCGCAAAGAAGTATTGAAGCTCACGAAACTGTCGCTCGTGAATCAGTGGTTCGGCATTCCTGTCAAAGAGTCAGCATGGGGATCAGATCCTAACAATTGGGCGAGATATAGCGCCAAAGTGCCGCATCCTATGGACTTGCGCACTGTGTCAGAGAAGCTGGGCGAGTCGGGGATTGCATCTTCCTATTCTTCGCCGGAGCAAGTGACAGCTGACATCAGGCTGATCGTTTCCAACTGTGAAGTGTTCAATGAAGGCGATTCTGGTGATCAGGTATGCAAAGTAGCACGTCAACTGCAGAACACCTGGGAGCGAAGATGGCAGCCTGACGATGGCACAGGTTTGCACCAGAGGTGGGAGGACCTTTGCACCCGCCACAAGGCTGAGAATAAGGTGTGCAAAATTCTGGAGTATTGTATGCGAGAGGTATTCATTCCTGACTGCTCCTGTTCGCAGTAGCACCCTTGCCTGCATCACTCAACATGCAAGGCTCCTCCAATCGCAAGAAGATGTCTCCTGGAAGCCAGACACTGCGAACGATTGATATTTTGCTTTTGTTTTCTCAACAAGAGCCTAGATTACTAGTTGGTTTGCTGTGCCAAGCTGCACAGATACAAAGTTGGCCTCATGTGAGTGCTCCACTCCCCCAACAGCACAGTCTGCTACATGCAACTGTGCGAGACTCTCCTACGCTTTACTTTGTGTGTATAAGAATTGGGTACCTTACCGCATGCTTGCTGAGGCAGCTACTTGCTTCACAGCTCCCACACTGTGACATCCAACGTGCAGCTGCAACAGCTAGCACATGCCCTCCCTCCGACACTTGGTCACACAGGTGGGCGTAGCTTCAAGGGAGTGGTGTCATGGCCGTATGACATGTCTCATGTCCAAGCACCACTGCATCGGCAGTGCCTCTCCTCGTTTGACATGGCCACTGTCGTACCGTCATGCCATCCGAATTTGCAATCCAATCATGCAATTATGTTTTCCGTTGTCCTGAAACTCATCCAAAGCACCGCGAGTCGTCAAGTAGCCACATATCGTGCGGCCAAAACCAGCAACCTCTGCCGCTGAGTAATCCCCTTGGCACGACCTGCACAACCAATACTACTGGAGGTCCTCAGGGTCTGAACGTTTCAGGTAGAGCTGCTATCCGGGGTACAGCTCATATCGCGAGGTGTCCCACTGGGCTTCCGTCACGATGTGTCTATGATCACAATTGTGGGTGCATAAAGGACCTCGAATCAGTCTGTGGTAGACCAGAAAGCATGGTATCATCATGCCCAGGAGGGCAGCTGCTCACCGGCGGGCCTCCACTTGCAGGCCCTGAAGTGGCTTCAGGCAGCATCAGGCGATCAAGTGAACGCCAGGCTGCAAGCATTCGATGCCAAGGTGCAGAAGCTGCTCGATGAGGACCCTCCTCCCCCAGTAGCGTCTGTGTCTTGGGAGCTGCGCAGGAAGATCGCGGTTCGCATAGCGCAGTTGAACGACCGCAATGCGGCTCATGTCATCCAAGTCCTGGAGCACCTGCAGCCACGGGCCATCCGTGGATCTTCCCGTCCGGATTGCGACACTGTTTTGGACATCAACAACCTCTCCAAGGAGACTCTAGACAAGCTGCAGGTGCGCTTTGCCTCCTGTCAATGCCAAAGCCTTGCCCGGAAACGGTGTCACTGATCAAGTGCCACTCCAAACTCATCCATGACAATGTGCATGGTCTTGTGTTACCAGGACAAAAGCAACGAGGCACTGAGGATGAAGGAGTGCTTGTTGCCTTCTTGCTGCTGTCTCATCAGCGCTATAAACGGGAACCTTGTATGCTGAGTATGCCTACTCCGAGTAGACGTACCATGCTATACAGGCTAGTAGCCTGTTCCCTCCGTACATGTCGTTCTGTATCTCGTTCTCTCTCATTCCTTCGCTCTCGTTGCAGAGAGTACCAATATGTTGGCAGAGTGTAGCGGTTGAGGAAATGCATGCTACACCAGGCATTCGGAGGTCTTGCAACAGTGCCCAGCGGAAATTGGTAGGAAGGAGCTCCGAATATCGAGTGGTTTATACCCTGTTTGGGCTCGTTCAACATGGAGTGCTAGTTGCACTCCTCTTCCAGTCTGCGTGTCTACCTGGATACCAGCGACCATGCTAAAATCTGTCTACAATAACGGGCCGTAGTATCATTGGGGGGGTTGTACTGAGCACAGCCTGGGTCGGGAATGCCGTTACTAGCACTGCAAATCATCAAACCGCATAATAGACCATCACTAGGAGCAGTAGGCCTGTGACGGGTCACGCCACGGCAACTTAGCTTACCGGTTTGCATCTTTCCACGGCTACACGATCATTACTCTGCCAGACTCGAGTGTGAAAAGGTGCTGTGCCGAGCAGCAGGCGGATGATTGGCCGTGCTCAAGATCAATTGTTCCTGGTTTGCCAAGGTGCAATCAAATACCAGAGTCACACGGCTGTAGCATTTATGATGCTGTTTATGCGCAGCGGCATGCCGTAGTGTGGTCGTTGGCCTGGCTGCCAGGGCCGTTAACGGGGTGCTGTGAATGCAGCTGTTCCTGGATCACTTACCAATCCGGAAAGGCAAGGAAGACAAGAAGAAGCGGGCTGTTGTCAAAGGTAAAGATGGCAAGTTCCGATCGGCTTCAGCCATTGCGGTTGGATCGGGCCCAAATACCGCCCCACCATCAACGGTTGTGTCCGGGGCCCCCTCTGGCCACAACTCACCCACGACGACCCCCAACGCCACAACCCCCAATGGGCAGACGTACCACCTTTCACAATCAAGCCTGGGTCTGGGTATGGATGGCGTAGGTGACCTCAGCACCAGTGAAGGCGCGGACGTCGTCATGCATGACATGCCGTTGCACGAGCGGCCGCTTCTCGATGATCCCATGCACGATGTGATTGATGTGACGTGAGGTCGTCGGGGCAATGTGGACACGCATGCAATGCGTGCTCTGCTTACATTACCAGCAAGGGCAGCATGTATCATGCTCTCCAGGGTCTTTTGAGACCGCAATTGAATTCATCCAGACGAGTTGAAAGGATATGTGCGCAGCAGTGAGTTCTGCCTGTGCTTTTTTGGGCTTCCCAACCAGAACCAGTCCTGGGGCATCGGAGCGATGATCCGGGCCCAGTCGACGACTGGTGTGTAGCTCACGCAGACGTAGTGGCAGTGAGACCGCAGGTTGAGGTGTGGGGAGGGTCGGCATGCAAGCATTAATAACCTGTAGCTCAGCGTTGCATGTTGCCCTGGGGCGATGATCCGTGCGCAGTGGCTGTACACTATGCATGCCGCGGAGGTCCATATGCACGTCGCAGACGGCGAGCAGCGTAAGGACTAGACACGCCCGACACGCACGCGCACAAGCATGCTCTGAATACTGTCAATATCACTACTTGCCACTCGAAACGAGCCGTCTCGTATGACACATATTGTATGCAAGCAGCATGAAAACACTGGAGCTTCTCGAGGCGGGAGCTGGTGCAGGTTGATGTGGCAGGACCAGTCAGGGTGGCCGTGGGCTGAGTGTGTACAGACCAATAGCTACACCATATAAGGACTAGCCTGTTCCATCTAACTGGACTGTAAAGTACATTTCCGAAGTGGTCAGCCTCCTTACAGCTCCCCTACCTCCCCGTAGCGCTGACTCCGCAGGCTCGGTACATTAGAAGGTGCCGGATGGTCATACACAGAGCAGCAGTACGTGACACCCAAGGAAGTCAGGACGAAGCAGCGGTCTGCAGCACGCTGCATGCAAGTGGTGCTGTCATGCAGTGAAACAGAATGTCTTTCAAACTGGTACAGGTATTCCCCGTCCAAAGTAACACCGTCGAACCATCGCGTATAAAGCAACGGTGTCCTCTGCACTTATTCATTGGTCCAGTATCACACTGCAGCAGTAGGCCACCCTCACTGAGTCAGGACTGATCTGCATGACGCTCGAGCAGGTAAACTTGGGCGTCTGCCAAAAACGGAGGTAAGGGCATGAGAGGCGCTGGTGCTCTGCACGAAGCATGATTGCGGAGGGTTGAGGTGCGCGGCGGTGACTATGAGTCTGTAGTTACAACGAAGAGAGGCACGAGCACAGGCGCATGACACCAGAGCGCACAGGTCTCGAAACAGACCAACCAATCTATCATCCTCAACATCATCATCATCTACACCCATCGTCCAAATTAAACTAATCTCAAAACAGGTAAGCAGCTCACTTTCACCTCACTATGTGTATGTACGATCACACTGTGTGACGAACAGGCAGCATGATGGCATCAGGGGTGAGGTGCGTGGCAAGGGTTGTGTCGGATCAGATTGAATTCCAGAGACCCTCACACCCGTCTCCTTGGGGTTTAATCAATTAGCCTGTAGATTGAAATGGGGTGAATGGTCAAAGAATGCCTTTTTTGAAGATCGTGTCAAGCAGACATCTTCATGAAACAGCGATGCGGAAGAGGGATTAGCTGCAAATAGGCTCAAAACCTTCGGAAATGGTGAGGATTTAGAGCGCGCGTTGCAACTGTGGAATTGACATGTAGTGCTTAGACATCCCATGCACCACTCGTATAAGCCTCTTTCACACAGTACATCGGGTGTTGGTACATCATGGGGCCACACAAATAGGCTGCAAACGGTGACAGTGGATGGTGCATGCCTCACCCGGGACGACACTTCCACGATGCAAGCGATACCTTTCATATGTTTGCGTAGTGAACCAGTGTGTACTTATACACCGAGAGCGATGGTCGACAAGAAACAAGTTTGCTGTGCATGGCCACCATCTCTGGCAAAGAGCACGGGCCCCTTACAATACACTAACATTCTTTTGATCATTCAGTCGAGGGCAACCACAGCTGCCTACCGTCATGATCAGCAACCTGCCATTCTACATTCATGGCCCGCAACACTGAAACTATACAACCACAGCCAACACGCCAGCAGTGGTACACCAAGCCCCAAGATGCATGCGCTCGGGGGAACGACAGCCCCCGGGAGTTTGGGGAACGGCAAGGGGATTCTTTATTGACACATTCGTTTTCTGTCAATCTCATCTGGGCTCCAGTCAGCTAACACACAAGAGGGTATCTGAAGGCCATTGCATGCACATCAGCGCATGTGTCCTTGTGATGAAGCAGCCATGACATGGCACCTTGCAGCATTCACGGCCTTGGATGGAGTCCGAAACGAGGCCAGCTAATGCCGATCATGCAGCCACGAGCCAGTTGCGGTGGAGAGGGGCACAGGGGGGTGTGAACAGGTCCACGCCAGCACTTGAAAAATTATCCGGAAAAGTGAACCTCTAGAGCTGCACATGGACACGGTTTCGGATGTGACTGTGGCACCACCTCGCACTCGGAGTCACCTAGGACACGGAGGACGCCAACGTCGACATTGTGGAGACTGCATGCTGGCACAGCGGTCCCCACTTAAGTGTCAGGTTGGCAGCAAAGATGTGCCCCCGTCTCACATGCCGGCCTGGGCGCGGGCGAGCTGCACGTAGGCGCCGTCGTTGCCGCGGGCCATGAGGTCGTCGTGGGAGCCCTCCTCGAGGACGACCCCCCGCTGCACGACGGCGATCTTGTGCGCCTGCCGCACGGTGGTCAGGCGGTGCGCGATGACGATGGACGTGCGGCCGGCCATGAGGCGGTCCAGCGCCGCCTGCACCACGCGCTCGCTCTCCGCGTCGAGGGCGCTCGTCGCCTCGTCCAGCAGCAGCACGCGCGGGTCCTTCAGCACGGCGCGCGCGATGGCGATGCGCTGCTTCTGCCCGCCGCTCAGCGAGATGCCGCCGCCCTCGCCGAGGCGCGTGCCGTAGTGATCGGGCTGGCGCTCGATGAACTCGCACGCGTTGGCCACCTCGCACGCCGCTCGCACCTCCTCGACCGTCGCGCCCGGCTTGCCGAGCTGCACGTTCTCAAGGATGGTGCCGTTGAACAACGCCGGCTCCTGGCTCACCAGCCCCACCTGCACCGCACGCCAGATGCAAGCCAGATTCCAAGTCCACAACGCCCACTGCACAAGCAGGATCCACACAGCACATGCAGGTGCTTGCCCCGGCGGCTGTAAAACGCGCCGACGAGCGTCTCGGTCCATTAGGAGTTATGTGAAATGCCAGACAGCCAAGCATATCTCACTGACATATGTATCACCGGGATTGCCTACCAGCATGCTCGCGCCTCAACCGCCTTAACGCACGGGGAGAACTGACGGAACGGTCAGTTGGTGCAGCAACCGCACGCCGTGCTGAACACGCATGGCTGAACACGCTTGGGGTGAGACCACACCTGTGCACGCAGCCACGTGATGTCCAGCTCCTTGATATTCCGGCCGTCCAGCATGACCGCTCCGCTTTCGACGTCGTAGAAGCGCTCCACGAGGTTGACGATCGTGCTCTTGCCGCTGCCGCTCTCGCCGACCAACGCCGTCATGTGGCCGGCCGGGGCGACGAGCGAGAAGTTCCGGAAGACGGGTACGTCCGGCCGCGTGGGGTACGCAAAGTTCACGCCGCGAAGGGCAACCTCCCCGTGCACGAGGCTCTCCGGCCTGATGCCGTCCGGCTTGCTTGCATCGATCAGGGACTGGCGGTCGATCACTGCACACCATGCCACCCTATCGCGCAGACGCACTTGGCAGCAGTGTGCTGCAAGGTCACACGCCTCGCAGCTTCCGCAGGATAAGTGAGGCAGCCCGCCAAACATGTAGCGCAGGACAGACTCTGCCGAGGCTGGTGTTCAGACAGACGGGAGACCCTCGTCAAGCATGGCAGCAGAGGATACCCAAACCGCAACACCGTGACCAAGTAAACATGTAAATGTGACACTTACTCGCCATATCCTACAAGGACCTTGACATCTCCGGATAACCGGGACCACGGGCCAAGGCCACATGTAAGCATGACAGCAGAGGACGAGCAAACGGGGGACTTGTATGGCGGGCGGGGGGGAGGCGGGGGGGGGCAGCACCTCGGAAGACGCGGGCTACGGCCTTCTTGCCCTTGGCTGCGTCTGGGAACGCGATCTGGGCCTGGCTGATGCCCATCGTGGCCAGGAGGATCGAGAAGAAGACCTTGAGCATCTGGTCGAAGCTCATCTCGCCTTCATCGACGAGCGTGCCGCCGTACCAGAAGCCGAGGGAGTACACGCCGAACATCATCGCCTGCACACCGCCGGCGGCGTTCGGCTTCAGCTCAGCTTCAGGTCCATACATGGTCAGCACAGCTCCAGGTGCAGGCAGCGCTCAGATCCGGGTTGCCACACGTCGGCCTCGCGGCGGCGACACGTCGGAGTTTCAGGACCCGTTTCATGGGACAGGCGTTGCGGCCCGAGGTCGCGGGGAACGACGCTGCGGGATTGCCGGCATGCTCACGATGAAGCCGCGCTCCGGCTGGTGCCGGGTGTGCTCGGTAGAGTGCATGCATGCGGTCGAGGCGCACCTGCGACACTCCAAAGGCGGCGCCGGAGAAGAGCGCGTTGTTGACAGACTTCTGGTGCGGTACCGCAAGCAGCGACTGGTAGAGCGCCGCGATGCGGGTCTGCAGGTTGTAGGAGTGGACGGTGCGCAGAGCCTGCACCGCCTCGTTGGCGGTCTGGTTGGCCTGGCCGAACAGCTCGCCGCCCTTGTTATCCAGGCCTGCTCACACACCCCCAGTTCACCACGGCTGCGCCTCACGTGTGCGACAGCGCCAGCTTGGTGCACCATCCGCCATGCATGGCGTGCGACCCGCCACGTGGTATCGACGTCAGCTGCCACATCGGAGCTGCTGGAGCGGGGGCGCATGCATGTGTCACATGCATGTGATGACTGTATGCATGCAGCGCATCCATGCGGTGGCCGCACCGGTGAAGAACTTGATCTGCATGTAGGAGGCAAAGGCGAGGAAGGGGAGGACAGCGGTAATGACGAGGGTCATCTTCCAGCCGCTGACGAAGGCGATGATGTAGCCGGTGACGAGGGTGACGAGGTTCTGGACGACGATGCCGAGGCCGTCGCCGACGGCGCCGCGCACGGACGGCGCGTCGGCCGCGAGGCGCGACGTGAGGTTGCCGCTCGTGTTGGCGTCCTGGTCGAACCACGCGACCTCCATGTAGAGGACGGCGCGCATGAAGAGGCGGCGGACGCGCTCCGATAGATTTGACCCGACGAGGCCAAACATGCCACCCTGCGACGGCAGGCAGGCGTTGCCACCGGCGCCACTGGTGCGGTGTGGGGACGGTGCAGGCGGCAGCTGCGCGTTGGAATGACATTGCGGCCCAGCGCTTGCGCAGGCCTGTCGCTGTCGAGGACCCCAGGGAGGGGGGGGTGCGCACAGCCGAGGACCCAAAGATTGATTTTGAGGTATTCTCGAGGACGAAAAGAGACGGAGCAAATGGCTACATGCATACGGTGGTGCCCCGTCACCATGTACGGGTGTAGAGTGCGCATCGGGCACAGGAGGGGAGGCACACCTGGATGGTCATGCAGGTGAAGTTGCCGATCCCGAGACCCCAGAAAAAGAAGGCATATCTCAGGATCTCAGACGGGGGGGTGTTCACGTCGGTGAGGCCCTCGATGAGATCGGAGAGGATGATCGCGAACAGCGGCATGACTGTGCCGACGGCGGCGGACGCGAGGGTGCCGACTGCGAGGTACGGCCACTCGCGGCGGTTCATGTTGAGCAGCCGCCCAAAGCCGACCTTGACGGCCTTCTCCTCCTCCGTCTGCACACGCGCTCGGAGTGAGCTGCGGTGGACCACCAGGCATGCCCGAGGATGCGATGATGGTGAGCAGGCACGCCGGGGCGGGATGACCGGGGCTGCGTCGAGGATGTCAGTCCTCCAAGGAATTCTGTCGTCACTGGGAGTACCCGCGCTCGCATGCATACAGTCATCACATGCACCCAGTCATCACATGCACCCAGTCATCACATGCACCGGGAGCACTCGTACTCGCACTCGCGTGACAGCTGGGGAGGAGCGTGCTGCTGAGCAGCTACCTTCAGCTGTACACCTGAGGTGGTGTGGCTGCACGCGAACGAGCTTGTCCGACGGAGGTCACCCAACACCAGACCTAACAGACCGACATTTCTGGATGGGCACAGTCCTATCGCTCGACGCTGTTGCACAGTAGCAGGCACGCGGCTGGGAGGGCTGCGTGGCCAAGTGGCACATCTACAACAACCTGCACCGGGGCGCTCTCCACCGATCTACTGCAGCAGCCAGCAGCCTCTGGCAGCAGGGCGGAAACTCCAGGGGCAAATGCTCCCGATCCGGTTCGACGGCGAGGACCGTCCCTCTCACAGCAACCCAACAGCCGAAGACTGGCAGATGCACGCGGCCGCCGCACCAGCTCGTCCTCTTTCTCATCCGCCGCCTTCTCCACCAGCTCCTTCGCCGATAGAACCTTCCCGTTCGCACCGGCACCCTGGCCGCCGCTCTCCAGGGACTTCCGCGACGCGAGCGTTCCGCTCACGCGGCGCGCGTCCATGCTCGCCGACGGCCGGCCGGATGCTCTGCGTGCCGAGGTGGACAGCGTCCCGCTGTCCCGGACGCCACTGCCCTCCCGAGCAGCGGCAGCCTCCGCGGCAGCCTCGTCCGCGGCGACCGCCGCCTCGAGGTCCATCTCACACGCCATCATCTCCTCTCGCTTGTCTGTCGCCTGCTCTTGCAGCCGCACGAGAGAGTGGTAGACCGACGTCTCATCGCTGTACAGCGACGAGTGAGTGCCCTCCTCGACAACCCCTCCTGCCTGCATGCCGGTGCCGAGCGCAGTGTTCAACATAGTAGGCCTCCCTAACCTACCAAAGTCGAAAACTTGGACTATACTCCAGGGGTGTGCACCAACAAACGATCTCAACAACTCTGGCCAGGCAGTTGGACGAGCTTGTCCAAACTTTCATTGCTGGATAGTCGCATCAGGTATGAAAATACCCACATCCGTCCGCAAAGAGCGCAGGGACCGTGGGTGTTTGGGAAACCAGTTATATAACCCCCTGAAGCCACACATCCCGAAGTGGCTTCAGGGGGCAGGCATCCGAGCGCGTCAGTGTGATCCCAGGGAAGACACAAGAAGCTGCATTGGACTGCTCATGGGGAACGGGTGATTGCGGGATAAGGGAGGTAAGTTTAGGCATGGATCGATGACGCACCTGCATGACTGCAATCTTGTCGGCGTTGCGGATGGTGGAGAGGCGGTGGGCGACGACGACGGAGGTGCGGCCGTGGGCGAGTCGCTCGAGGGCGGCCTGCACGAGGCGCTCGCTCACCGTGTCCAGCGCGCTCGTGGCCTCGTCGAGGAGCAGCAGGCGGGGGTTCTTGAGGAGGGCGCGCGCGATGGCGATGCGCTGCTTCTGCCCGCCGCTCAGCTGGACGCCGCGCTCGCCGACCTGCGTGTCGAGGCGCTCCGGAAGCTTCTCGATGAACCGCAGCGCGTTTGCCGACTTGGCGGCGTCATGGATCTCCTGGTCGGTGGCGCCCGGGCGGCCCATGGAGATGTTCTCCTTGATGCTCGTCGCAAACAGCGTCGGCTCCTGGCTCACCAGCCCCACCTGCACTCCGGTGGCACTCTTCCACAGCCTCTGCCATGGCACAGACGCGCCCTCAGACCAGTCCAGGCACTGTTGCAGTGAGAGGTTTCTGACACGTAGCCGGCAAGTGATCAAGCGTGAAGGCAGCATAGGCAGCAGCTGCTGCAGATGTGAAGAGGTTCGCGCGTGGTGAGGCCGGCGCGCACGTTGTTGCGGTACCACTCGAGGGAGAGGGAGCGGATGTCAGTGCCGTCGACGCGGATGGTGCCGGCGGCGGGGTCGTAGAAGCGCTGCAGCAGCTGGATGACGGTGCTCTTGCCGCTGCCCGACGCCCCCACCAGCGCCACCGTCTGCCCCGCGGGGATGTGCAGATTGAGGTCCGAGAACACGGTGACATCCGTGCGGGCGGGATACGCAAACTTGACTCCCTGGATGTCGATCTCTCCCTGCATCGGCTTCCGAATATACAAGTAGCAGTCACAACAGTGACACGGTCTGCAGTGCAAGGCCAGTAGAATTGCATCCAACCTCGTGCGACACCCCCGCACTACTGAACCCTTCGTCAGCAACTTTGCCCAGAAAACCATGGTGTGGTCGAAGGAATTGGGGAGTCGCGCTTGAGGCAGGTGGGGGTCAAGAAACAGGAGAACAAGCAAGAACTCAAGGGGTCTCCCAGATATCCCATGCTTGCACAGTGCTAGTCATCACTCTCATGAAGTGACGTAGCAAAGATCTTGTGAAAGACAGCCAAGCCTTGGAGATCGTGCAGCACGACCAGGTATAACATATCCAGGTATAACATATCACCCCAGCAAGTGGCTGCGCAAGGATGAAAAAGCAAACGGGATTGAGGATGCATGAAAAACTGGCATGTCTTTCACAGGCACAAGCTCGAATGCAGATCATGGAGACACCAAATGAGGTGTTAGAAGGAACACCAGCACTGATGAAACAGACTGCAGGCAGGCGGCGGCAATACGAATTGCACACAGAGCTGCAGGCACCTGGACCTGCAGCGGGTGGGGACTGCACAGTTGCGCACACTCATCGCCTGTTTCGGGACGATTCCTTCATCAGCCAGGTCAATTGATGGCTTCCTGTCGATGACGTTGAACACCCGGTAACCTGCAGTCCGGCCGGTGGCAAACGTGCCAAAGTTTGGGCCTGCTTGGCCAAGAGAGAAGCCCCCGATGATAGCAGCAAAGATGACATTCATGACTTGGCCAGCTGAGTAGCCTTCTTCACGAACGAGCTTCGCTCCATACAGGAAAGCAACGCCATATCTGCACAAGCCACAACAATGTAGATGTGCACACTAGCAGGACCGGACACCACATGGGACCGCAGCGGTACAGATCCATAACCATAGCTCTCAGCGAACACCACAGTACCACCTGGCATGATGAAGTGCGTTTGAACGATACGCCTGCGAGCCTTCACATTCAGGATGAAGCCGGGAGTAATCGAGACAGTCATCCTGTGTTTGCCTCAGAGGGCTGGTGACTCGAGACGTTGCCATGTCAACCTCAGGCAAAGGGGATCATTGCAGCAGGTCGGCTCATTGAACCTTCCAGAGCAGGGAAATGCAAAAAAACAGCCATGCACCGTACATGCCCATGCAAACCTCTCTTCGATGTAACTACATTCTCATGCACACAGCATGCCAGTGGTATGCTGCAGCGAGTACAGGCGGGCACTGGGGCGCACGTCAGGAAAACGACGGCATTGATAGATCCTCCAGCCATGCCATTGTACAGGGAGAGTTTGGCAGAGATGCGGCGTGGGCGATCGAGCATGGCTGAAAATCGATCATAGATTGGCTGCTCGGCCTGAAAGGACGCCACCGTCCGTATATTAGAGATTGACTGTGATGCGACGATGTTTGCCTCCTCAAAGGCCTGAGCTCTGCGGGTGGTTCCCCAGGTGAGGACCTTGGCGAGGATACCACCAGCGACAGCAATCAGTGGCAGCAACGCGACCATCACAAGCGTCAGCTTCCAACCTCGCCAGAATGCGATCGCGAGGGAAGCAAGGAATGTGACGAGATGGTGGACAGTGTTGCCGACCTGCACATACGGCAGCGAGCCTCCCAGTTCATGTACACGATTGATGCCGGCGTATGTACTGATTTGGGAAGGCATGCATTCTGGCAAAGAAGCATGTATGGATTGTGTCCAGACCTCACAGCCACTGCGCCAACTTCACCACGTGACTCAGAGCACACCTTTTCAGACAAAGCATTCTGAATGGCGGTGCAGTCTTCGTTCAGGCCTGCTAGTACGCCTCCAGAAGTGAGAGTTGTATCATAGTACGAAATGTCCTGGTGCAGGGCCTTCTCCAGGTACCTTTGTCGGAGACGGGCTGCCTGGCGAGCTCCTGTACGTGATGTTAAGCTTCAAGTGCTCAACATGGTATGTACTCCTCTTGAAAACGCTGCCGTTGAAGCACAAGATGCTGCCACATGGATTGGCATGCATTGGCACAGCACTGTGGCCCGATGTAATCATACATACTGTGGCCTGAGCAGTACACGTGCCAAAGAGAATTGTAACACCCGAGAGGCAGGTATTCACGTAGGGAGTATCGTTTCAGCGCTCACCTGTGTACATGAACATGGCCACCTCGAAGAAAGAAGAGACGAGTGTGATCGCCGCGAGAATGGCGAACCAAATGGAGACTCTCTCGACCTCTTCAAGAAGCTCGTCCTTGCTATCAAACGCGTCGATCAACTGTGTGGGAATACATCAGGTCAAGTCACCAATCGAGCGTCGTGCGCTCAGCATTTGACCAGTATCGTTTGCAGACACTAACAGCCTAACCCATTGAGGAAGAGCTGCCCCCCTGGCGCAACTTTTATCAAGCGAACAACGTTTTGTCCGGGGCAAACATGGCATACACCCATAGCCCGCATGTGTGGGCGTGCAAGCAGGAAGGGCAGGCGCACTTCGGCGAAGACGAAAGAGAACGCCGGGAATGTAAGGCCGTTTACGAACGATCCAAGCAGGCCGAGGAATATGGCTAGATAATCCTTTGAGTCAATGCCTCGATAGAGTGAAAAGTACGGGACAACCTTGTCTTGCGTGGTGTCCTTGGGCTGGTCATTCTTCTGTGTGTGGTTCCCGTCCGAGCCAGCGGACGATTCTTCTGACTTCAATGCAGAAGCCTTGCCATTCGCAGGCTTCTCCTCTGGCATCCTCTACCAGCCTGCGGTGGGACATGCGACTGACCACGTACATGTTTTGAATGCTGGACTGCATCTTTTTCCATACAGTATACAAGCTGGTGGAGAAAGCGTTGCTCACCCAGGAACAATCGATGAACTTGCTATGAAAGAGTGTTTCCTTCTAGTACTCCGCGTCGCAAATGTATGAAGGCGGTTCGCTGTGTCGTTCACTGCTCGCCGTCGGCTTATAGCCTTGCAACAAACAAGCTGGTCTGTGCACATTCACGACAAGATGATGAGATCCTACGCTCATGCGATTCAAACATATATGTACAGTATGGTCTTTTCCCCCGATTATCTGATTGAAAGAACAGAGATGGCCCTTTCACAATGACTTTGGGCTGTATCACACATTGATAAGCGCTTACTGGTAGTCCCTACGCCATGTTGATGTTTCGGGACAGTAATCGCTGGCCGAACGTACCGGGAAGCACCGATCCTGCTGCCGCGAAACGGTCTCTTGTCGACTTGTTTCACACCGACCTGCGAGTGTGCAACAGGTGTGGCTTTTGCAAGTCGGCGCTCCATCTGCTGGGCTGGTCAAAACGTGCCTTGTCAGGCCCAGGCACCCTACGTCGGAGCGTGTCAACAACAAGATCTGCTACCAGCAGGTGATAGGCCGGCGCTGATAGTGACACAGGTGATGTTTAGTGCCGGCTGCGTTTTCCCTGTGCCGATGAGCCTTGTTAATGGTGGCGCGGAGCAGCAGGTCGCCACTGTGACCGCCTGCTGTGTACCTCACCCTGCACATCGTTCATGCTGGACAGGACATGCTGTCACGTATGTGCCCTGCTCGGTGGCAGGGTTATGGCTCACTGGTTGTCTGGCAGACTCGATGGCCAAACTGAACACGTAGTGCTATTCTAAACGTTCTGTACACACACCTGCTGCCAGTTGCCCAAACTCTAGCCACCAGTAATACCAATTGCCTCAGCAACAGCAATCCTGCATAGCTTGATGTCTGTCAAGCCAACAGCAGGCTGTGTCAAGAGACCTAATACCATGGCAACTCCTCAAGCCCGAGTTGGCCAGGTGTCACTTCAGGATGTTGCTTGCAAGTTCACCGTTAAAATTCAACTGTGTTTCACAAGGATTGGACGTTTCAACACTAGGACCAGAAGGTGTTACAGCGCATGCTGGCTTGTTGTTGCCTTGCTCGCAGTTTCGGTGCCCTGAATGTCACATGGCTTTTTGCAGGGGCAGGCCGGAAGGAATGTCCCGCGCTCTTCGTGACATCAATGTTGGCATTGCCATTATGTGTGGGGTTGCATCTGGTTACTACATATTTGACCCCGTGGTGCGCGCTGTCGGGGAAGAGTACAAGCAAACAAAGGCCGAAGCCCGTGAAATCTCACAAGTGGTCAGCGAGCCTGTTGACAACATTCAGGCTCAGCTCTCTGGCAAGCGGCCACCCCAGCCATTTCCAAGGCCAAGCAGTGAACAGAGTCATGCGAGCACACACGACTGTGCATCCTGATCTGTGGATGGAATATAGGCTGTGCTCCTGTTCCTTTGGCGCCTGGGTAATCCATGGGCTCCGTGCTCACCCACATCTGTACTGGTGGGCTATGCCAGGCTCTTCCAGTTGCGTACAAGCACTGCGCTATCTAGCCAAGGTTTTATGTATATATCAGCAGCCCGCCACTAGGAGGTCACATCTGTTCAAGTTATCCAATCCTCTGTCATGAACCCCATCTGCATGAGTAAATGATTGAATCCACCAAAAGGCGGGTTTGCCACATCCGGAATCCAACAACTTGATAGTTTGCATGTCAGTACTGTGGATGCCAGATTCGTGTTTATATATGTATTGCGAGGTGCCTCCGTTTCGTCAACCACAGATCTTGGCGTGGACATTTATCTGCATAGCTGTGCTTTAGCTTGCAGCAGTGGTCAGGGCTAAAAAAATTCAGTATCATTTTTGAGGTACCGGTTGTGGCGCTGGTTGGTATGGCAGTACCATGAACACTTGCCTATGATCCGATCGTGCGACATCGCTGGCGCATCTGGATACGGTGTTGTGCCTCGCGCGGCTAGGCAAGTTCCATCCAGCCACGGTATTCGCACTGCTTCAAGATGATCTGCACTGACAATTTTGGTAGGGGCAGGTCGGAGTCAACTGCGTACGCTTATCTGAGGCACAATAGGTTAACTGCATCGCGCGAAGCGAACCTTGGTACTCGCGACAATCTTCGATCAAATCAGGCTGATGGCGAAGAGAGACAAAGCCATGACATCACCGATGTTAAACAGTACGCGGCGTGCAGGTCAACGCGCTCTTGGCGACGTCCCAGGCGCCTCCCGGCAACATATACTGGTCGACTGGAGTGTTAAATTCGCAGAACACGGTTGATCATGGACTCCATGAGCAAGCCGAATATGCAAGCGGGGGGCATTAAGCGTGTTTCAATGCCTGAAGATTACGTGGAGCCGGAGGCACTGGCACAATCTGGCAAGTATTCATACTGGAGTCTTTACAGAGGGGCTGACACATGGGACACTGTAGCAATCTCGATGGGGAGCATCGGTGCGGTCGTAAATGGTGCCACACTACCGATGTTTAGTTTCTACTTTGGTGAGGTGCGGCTTGGCTATCTGTTGCAAACATTGTAAACCTTGCGGACGTTTTCCATGAGCTGCTGGGATGTGCGATGGTTGAAGACTTGAATGTGATATGCACTGGTGCAGGTGATTGATGCGCTATTCTCAGACGACATTTCTGGCGAGGTCAGGGTTGCAGCATTTGCATTTCTGGCAATTGGCGGTCTTTCCTTCACTATGTCGGTGCTAGAAATGGGCCTGTTCATCTGGTCAGGTGCACACCGTATGGCGATGTAATCATACATACACCCATGCCGCCTCATGGATTCTTTTCCCAATCGCATGCACCTTGCATTGCCTTCGCCGGGGATTTGTCGCAGCCGCGCCCTCTCTGGTCCTTGCCACCCTACCTTCACTGTTAATCTTAGCAATCATTGGTTGGCGCTCAGACCTAACCTTGTGCCCACTACACAATGTGTGTTGGCTTTAGGAGGTCTGCCAAACTGAACACTGCCTACCTGCTTTCCAGGGGTCAGGCAAACTGCCAGGCTGCGACAGAGGTTCCTCCAGGCGGCCCTCGCTCAGGACATCCCCTTCTATGACACGACTCTCACGTCAGGAGCTGTGATCAACGGCCTCAACGTGGACTGCGCCAGCGTCCAAGCAGCCATATCCGAGCGTGTCGGGCACTCCATCAACAATCTCACCCAGTTTTTCCTCTCGTTCGTGCTTGCGTTTGTACGCGGCTGGGAGCTCTCGCTCATGATGCTCGCCGTGTTCCCGCTGCTCGCCGTCGCCGGGGCGATCATGGCCAAAACCGCGACATATGGGACCGTGCGGAACGCCGCTGCATACGCAACAGCGAACGAGACCGCGACCCAAGCGGTTTCCAACATCCGCACCGTCGCCGCCTTCCAGGCGGAGCAGTCTCTCCTGCAGCGGTACGCTGACATGCTCGTGCGGCCGAAACAGGTTTCGGTCAGGGTCTCAGCGCTGATGGGTGCTGCCAACGGCTCCATTAATGCCACCGTTGCTGTCGCGTGCGCCTCCCTCCCCCATCTGCCCATACGAGCTGGGCCATTCAGCTCCGCTTCCCCCAAAAGGAGATCCCGAAACGTTTGCATTTTCTCTGCCAAAGCATCCTGATTGCCCAACACTGCTGGCGAGGCCCACATCCTGACTCTTGATTACCTTGACCATATCCCCTTATCGATGTTTGCCAATCCCATTTGCTTCGGGCACATATGTGCGCCGCACATTGTGGCAGATTGTGGGGGGCCGCGCACTACCGTGTCGCCTAATGCACCGTGAGCATGCATGCATGCATGGATGTCTCCTTTGGAGCAAACGCGACACACACCACGACTGTGTGAGAGCTATGCACCAGGGTTGGGCACCTACGCTGCATTTCCTGGGCCATGTGCTGTAAATTGGCCCCACCAGATGAGAGTTCTCCATCACAATGGCCGATTTCCCACTATCACCGCCCCCGCAGCGGCCAGTGGTATGTGTCTTGCCGGGACCACTCCGGTGCTGGTAGTGAGAGTCGGTGCTTGTCAATCACGAGTCGTTTCATTCACCATCGTTGTTCAAACAAATCGGCAGAGAAATTTGAAGGCTTCTATCTCAGGGTTACGCTGCAATATCCCAGAACATCTCCTCGACCGGCCCACTCTGGTAAGCACTGCCGTGTGCTAGCTACGGTATTTTCAGCGAGAACGTGTACTGTACACATCCCGGTCCGCCGGCTGAGGTTCTGGATGTATTTCATGTCACAGTGTATTTTACTTCCAGATCCCTGGTCTGGTTTTCCTGGTGAAGCAGCTACCAGCTGGGCTAAAAACTGCACCATACTGTACGGCTTCGGCGTTCACCATTGATTCCTACCTGGTTTGCAGTGTCGCAGTGATCTCAGTTGGCTGTGTTGAATGCTCGGCATGTTCCAATCACAGACATGCTCCCCTGGTTCGCATGGTCTGTGATTCATGCAGCAGGCTTTGAAGTGCCTGGCTGCCATCTGTGCATTCCTGTACTTTCTCGAGACCTTCAGTTCGTATCGACCATCTGCTGGAGTCACACAACACTCTTGAGTTTGGGCAGCATGCCAAGTAGCCTCCCAGCGCCTGCATGACCGAGCTGTGTCACGGCTGCCAGCGTAGGTGACCGGGGCTGCTGCAACCAGTGCTGACAGCTCAAAGGTGAGCTTCAGACGTGAGGTGCTGCAGCCAGAGCTGACAGTTCAAACGTGTCCGATTGGACCGTTGGGTGCAGATATGCGGTCGCATTCCTGTATGGGGCAAAGCTGGTTCGTGACGGAAACTACAGCCCCGGAAAAGTCATCCTCGTCATGATGTCGATGCTGATTGGTGGCTTTGCACTGGGGCAGGCGTCGCCAGACTTTTCCTACTTTGCCGCTGGCACGGCAGCCGGGGGCCGCCTCATGGCCGTCATCAGCAGACAGCCAGACATCGACGTCACGGGCGGCGTCGTCCCTGGCAAGCCCATGCGGGTGCTGCTCTCTCGTTTTACAGTCCCACACCTGCATCACAGCCGGCCCTGTGCACTAGGTAGAGTACGCTCTGCAAGGCCCTGGTCCCTGGAGACAACAGTGTTTGAGGTTGTTCAGACAGGAAGTACACATGCTAGTATTGTGCATTCGCTGTAGACCGGCAGTAGTCCGCGTGTCAATGCCGTGGACTTGCGGATGATGCACCCAGAATGTCAGAGACGTGCTCCAGTTCCAGGTGGTGTAGGTCGACCCGGACAATTTTAAAACTGACAGCCATTTCACCACACCAGTGCACAGATGCCCACAGTACAGCGACATGTGCAGTTATGAGCTTTCTGCTTTTGACAGAAGCTGGCACATGCACTCTTTTACGGCTTGGTAGAGACCGCTGACACGTGTACTCGAATGCAGCATTTTTTTGCAGTCACGATGGCAGCCACAGCAACACATATCACACCACAAACCCCCATGAGTATCTCCAGGGGGAAGTGGACATCGAGGGGGTGACGTTTGCGTATCCCGCCCGCACGGATGTCACCGTGTTCTCTGACCTCAATCTGCACATCCCCGCGGGGCAGACGGTGGCGCTGGTGGGGGCGTCGGGCAGCGGCAAGAGCACCGTCATCCAGCTGCTGCAGCGCTTCTACGACCCCGCCGCCGGTACCATCCGCGTCGACGGCGCCGACATCCGCTCCCTCTCCCTCGAGTGGTACCGCAACAACGTGCGCCCGCCATTGCAACGTGTCACGTGCAGCTGCATGCATGGGGCAGGTGCCTCCGCATGAGTGTGCGAGCCATGCGAGATGGTTAAACATGCACAAGTTGCATGCAGCCTGCGTTTATAGGTTGCCCTGTGTTACCACGTGGTTGTTCTGTTGGCACAGGGCTCGCTCTGGAGGGAACCGGCATTCTCATATCCACAGGTACCATGCGGCTTTTTCGTGGATGACATTTCTTGGCTCTTTGCGCAGGCTTCTCTGTGCAGCGCATGATAACCCCCCCCCCCCTGTCCTCAGGATTCATTCATATTTCACATCGGTGCGTTGCTAGTGGACCGCTTGCTGGTGCTATACATGCTGGGCACACAGCAGCTGTTCCTGTGGATTGCAGGTGGGCCTGGTGAGCCAAGAGCCGACGCTGTTTGCGACGACGATCCATGAGAACATCGCCATCGGGCGGCCGGGCTCCACCGACGCCGAGATACAAGCGGCCGCAGCTGCCGCCAACGCGCACCGCTTCATCCAGAAGCTTCCGGAAGGCTACAGCACGCAGGTCGGCGAGCGCGGCGTGCAGCTGAGCGGCGGGCAGAAGCAGCGCATCGCCATCGCGCGTGCCCTCCTCAAGAACCCCCGCCTGCTGCTCCTCGACGAGGCCACGAGCGCGCTGGACACGGTGAGCGAGCGCCTCGTGCAGGCCGCCCTCGAGCGACTCGCCCACGGTCGCACCTCGCTTCTGGTCGCCCACCGGCTGTCGACCATCCGCAATGCCGACAAGATATCGGTGCTGCAGGTGCGTCGCCGGTCACACCGTCCTGCGACTGATGATCCGTCCTGCACAGCTGCTGTGCTTGAATGAAGAGGTGTCTCTGATGTACGCGGTCTATGCTGCGACTGAACTCCGGAGGTGATTCCCGGTGTATGACTGATTGGCGCGCCGTTTTCGACAGAAGCTGGGCTAGAATGGAACAACCCACGCACTGCATTTTCCTAGGGTCTCTCGTATTGCATGCAGGATGGTGCCGTCGCCGAGCAAGGCACCCATGAAGAGCTGTACGCCGTGGCGGACTCGGTGTACCGGTCCCTGGTGCAGCTGCAAGAGCAGGCGACTGACGAGCGCGACGCGCTCGCGGCTGCGGCGGACGTGGAGGCTGCCGCTGCCGCCGATGAGGCTGCGGCGGCGGCAGCGGCTGCGGAGCACGCTGACGAGGCCGGGGCGCTCGGCAGGCTGGAGGCGGCGGCGGAGAGCGGCCGAGCGGGCGGGCTGCTGCGGAAGGTGAAGCGGTTGGCCGGCGAGCAGGGTCCGACGGGGCGGGCGCAGGCCGGCCGGGAGGCTGCGCTGCCGAAGGCTGAGGTGGCAACAGTGCGGAAACACGCTGGTGGTGGTGTGAAAGCCACGGCAGGTGAGAAGCCGCGGCAGAAGGGGAGGGACGGCGAGGATGACGGGGAAGAGGAGCTGGTGCGTTGGCTCGCTCTTGATGAGATGACCACTTCCGCATGGTATTGCGTTCGCTGCTGAGATGAGCTGTGCCCAGCTTGACCGGTGTGCTGTGCCACAGCGCCAGGCAAGTGCAACATGCGCTGCTGGCCCTCACCCGAGAGGCTGGTCCCATGCATGCGCACAACAGCAACGCTGCTGCAGGCCCAAGAGGAGAAGGAGGTCAAGGTGGGGTACTGGCGGCTGCTGCAAATGAACAGAACAGAGTGGCCGTGGCTTGCGCTGGGCGTGCTTGCCTCGGCCTGTGTCGGGACAGTCCAGCCGATCTCTGCCGTTCTCCTCTCTGTCATGACCGACCTCCTCACGCCGGACGAGCCGCCGGCCAACGTGCTGCGGTTTGCGATCTACTTTTTTGCGCTCGGAGCCGCACAGCTGATCTGTGGCGGCATCCAGGTACCGTGCCCCCCTGGGCTGCGCTGCTTGGCAGCATGTTTGGGGCTGGATCCCCAGTAAGCTGACCAAGCGCACATGCTTTCCTCTGCGTACGAGTCCTACGAATGCGTACGAGTTATATGCACAGGCAGTTGTACCGCAGTCGCCACCGTGCTGTGACGCATGCGATGCTGCGATCGCCTGCGTGTGCAACAAATGCCGGCGCCGCCCGGTCGCCCACGACCTCAGAGGGGGTACAACGCGTCCATGCGACCTGCTGACGATCTCGCATGCATGTGACACCGGCCTGCCGAACGTGCGTGTACTGCTCTGTGCCGACGGCGGCAACTCCGTGTTGCGCGATGGTGGAGCATCTGGAAACGTCCAGCGCGGAGCATCTCCCGACTGCAGGCGCTGATGTTTGGGCTCGTGGGATCCAACCTTGCGGAGCGTGTCCGGGTCCTCTTCTTCCGCGCCGTGCTCTACATGGAGGTCGCGTGGTTCGATCAGGACCTCAACAGCAGCGGCTACCTCGCCGCTCGCCTCGCGAGTGACGCCCCCGCCGTGCGCGGCGCCGTCGGCGACACGATGGGCATGCTCGTGCAGAACGTGGTCACCGTCGTCGTCGGCTTCACGATCGCGTTTGTTAACGGGTGGAAGATGACGCTCGCCGTGCTGGCCGTGCTGCCCCTGCTGGGCTTCTCAGCGTACGTCCAGACGGCCGTGTACACGGGTGCGCGCTCCCGACTCTGGCTTTGCTGCGCATGCTGCGCATGCGTTGCTGCAGTGTGCACGTTGTGCTCCTGCTCAAGTGGTAACTGGTACCGGCCATCCCCACGTGTGGGGCATCTATTTGCTGAATTCCCGGGGCCATAGTCCCAAAAGTACACCCAGCACACGCAAGCTCGCTGGCCCTTTACCTCTTTCCGGGACGAGGTAGTGGATTTCGCCCCAGAAGTTGCACACTGAGTCACTGCACACTGAGTCACTGAACTCCTCTGCAGTGCGGCATGGCGTCTTGATTCCACAGACGATACTGGCAAGTTGCCGTGGTTCTACCCGATTCATGAATGCACAGTCTGGTGGCCCACTACGCTTACAGTTTCCTGAGCAGTATCTGCAGCGATGCTTCGTCAGGCTACGTGCCTGTAGCATCGGCACGACTCTGTTCCTGGTGTCGATGCAGGAACAGCGGGGTTGAGCGATGATGCGTTCAGCCATGCAAACCAGGCAGCACACGAGTCGATTCAGGCCATCCGCACCGTGCACTCCTACAACCTGCAGAAGCGGGTTGTTGAGGCATACAATGGCCATCTGGCTCGACCCATTGCACGCATGTGCCGCGCTGGCCTGGCTGCTGGCTTGGCCTTCGGTGTCAGCCAGTTTGTGATGTTTGCCTTCTTCTCACTGGCCTTCTGGTGCGGCTGCCTTCCCGATCCTGCACATATGGTACCACTCCTGTTCAGCACGTTTCAATTTGTGTGTGTGCACAATGACACGTTCATCCACAATTTACATGGCATTGTTCAACAGCATCCCTGACAGAGCTCCAGCATTGGGTGGCCTGTCCGTCATCGATGTGATGATCTCGAGACCCCTCAGGTTCATCACATTCATGTCGTGGAAGAGCGTGGTGGATCCTGCCTTGTTGAGCGCTGGATTCTCGCGTTGTGTGACAATCACTGTGACTGCACTGCTCAACGCGATCGGGATGATCGGACACACCATAAAACCAACCTCATCGGGAACCATCCAGCCCGGCACTGCAGGTATGGAGGGAAACTGGTGGAGGAAGGGGAGATGGACATCGAGGCCATGCTGACAGTCTTTTATGTCGTGCTGCTGTCCACCATGGGTGTCTCAGAAGCACAGCTGGCGTTTCCAAATGTGGCCAAGGGACAAAGAGCAGTCGCTCGGATCTTTAGAGGCACGTGCATCCTGTCTTATTCCCACAAACGTGTCGATGTCCTCTGTGATTACCGGACCATGGGAGCGTTCTAATCGGACCACTGCTGCCTTTGGCTGTGGTGCCATTCTCTGGACTCTCAGTCAGAATAGCCTTTGCCTTACCTGTGGCTGTAGGGCAAACGTCATCGCCTCGTGCTGCCATGTGCCCGATCCAGCAGGCTTGTTGTGACAGCTCTGGAGTGGAAGAATGTGCAGCATCGAGTTTTCGAAGTCAGATTGCTGCGGCGCCATCGTAGATTCAGACCAATCGAAACCACAGCATGCGTCAACCATGAAAGCAGCCTATACGGCCAACCCTTCGTGTCTGCTGCAGTGATAGATCGCACTGCATTGATTGATGCAAGCAAAACCGAAGGCCTGCAACCAGAAGGCCCGGTCGTCGGGGCAGTGCAGCTGCAGAGTGTCGACTTTGCATACCCCTCCCGCCCAGATGTCCATGTCTTCCGATGCTTCTCTCTCACTGTGCCGGCGGGGCAGGTGACGGCGCTGGTCGGGGAGAGCGGCAGCGGCAAGAGCACGATCGTCAACCTCGTGGAGCGCTTCTACGACGTCCAGGCCGGCTCCGTCATGCTGGACGGAGTCGACGTCCGCAGCCTCGACATCACATGGCTCCGTTCTCAGGTGTGGTTTACTCTGTCCGTCATTCCGGACAGTGGCCTGTACAGTGGACAAGGTACCGCGGTTCATGGACATCTGCAAGAGGCACGGCGCAGTGTGCAGTTGGGGCTGGTGAGCCAGGAGCCGGCGCTATTCAACGGCACCATCCTCGAGAACGTGCAGCTCGGCAAGCCGGGCGCGACGGTGGAGGAGGTGCGCGCGGCGTGCGAGGTGGCCAACGCATGCGAGTTCATCGAGCGCCAGCCCGACAAGTACGGCACGCGCCTCGGCGAGGGCGGCGGCATCTCGCTGAGCGGCGGGCAGAAGCAGCGCATCGCCATCGCGCGCGCCGTGCTGAAGGACCCGCGCGTGCTGCTGCTGGACGAGGCGACGAGCGCCCTCGACGCGGAGAGCGAGCGCGTGGTGCAGGCGGCGCTGGACCGCCTCATGGCCGGCCGCACGTCCATCGTCATCGCGCACCGCCTGACCACCGTGCGGCAGGCGCACAAGATCGCCGTCGTGCAGCGGGGGGTCGTCCTCGAGGAGGGCTCCCACGACGACCTCATGGCCCGCGGCAACAACGGCGCCTACATGCAGCTCGCCCGCGCCCAGGCCGGCATGTGAGAGGGGGGCACACCCTTGCAGGGGACCACATCCTTGCAGGGGACCACACCCTTGCAGCCAAGCTACCATTTAAGCGGGGAGGCTGTACCAGAATGCAGCCACCACAATGGCATGTGAGGGGAGGGTTCATGCCGGTGCCCCAGTGCGAAGGCGTCGCATAGTCCACAACGCCCTCGGCTTTACCTCTGACTGATCGCCAACTTCGAAAGAGGTCGGCAAAGCTCTTTGAATTTTTAGCAACACTATCGCAAGAAGCGCCGTTTCGACATGGCGGTGGTCTGTGTGTTATAGCTGCCAACAGGATCGAGATGGTCGCGCATGCCGCTCTCCGGGGCAGCTTGAGTGTGGTTTGACTTGCGCAGTCGGTGCGGCGGATGTTTTGTCTACTATCAAGGTAGAAGGTCTACTATCAAGGTGCCGCTCTGAGGTGGGGAGGGAGGCGTGTGGATGTGCTCGGCCCGTGCGACAGGGGATGTGGGACAGGAACAATGTAAGCAGGGCCTGGCATCGTCAAGGGGGGCAAAGTACGCGCCCCTAGATTCACAGTTTGTTTGTTTTTTGCGCACTTTTGTTTTGCGCTTTTTTGCACTACATGCAGGTTCACCCGCGCCTGGATCCTCCTGGAACCAATCTGGTTCAAGGCCTTTGTAAGTTCATGACAACATCACATGCATGAGCGCAACAGGTACTTGGAACGTGTCATCCTACCAGTCACCCAGTTCCGGAGACGGTCAACTGCCGCAGCTCCTAGACCACACATGAGGAAGTCCGCACCACTGTGCAGCTGCGGAGCGCTGACTGCAGGACCATGCAGGCCAGCATAAATGCAGCATACACCTTCGTCGTGACCATGGTTTGCACCAGTGCGTGTCTTTGAGGGTTCAATCGGTCCCGGTTACCGGAGGTGTCAATGTCCTTATGGATACGGCGATGTAATCATACATGCATACATAAATGTGATGACCAAGACGGCTGCTGCAGACCATCCCAGACGTTGCCAAAGAAGGCATGGAAAGAGTTCGGAGACGGCCTGGCGGAGCTCATCACAGCGATGCTCGACTCCCCGGACAAGCACGCAGCGACGATAGCCATGCTCTGGTACGCGTCCCAGATCCTCA
>JAUMHO010000002.1:5385146-5450806 GCA_032360965.1 Ulva armoricana
GTGGCACAGCGGCCGTGGCACAGCGTGTGCTGTGGCACAGCGGCCGTGGCACAGCGTGTGCTGTGGCACAGCGGCCGCACAGGCGGGGTACAGGGGGTGTCTGTCGCCCCATGCACCGCGCTGCAAGGCATCACCCGGGGCCGCCTGTGCTCTGCAGGCGTACCTGTGGGTCGTGGTCGGCATCTTCCTCTACCTCGCGATCGCCGCGGCGTCGGTGCTGCACGTGTGGAACATGAAGCGCACCTCCGACCTCGACTTTGAGTTTGGCGTCTACTTCCCGACGCACCGCCTCGGGTACACGGTCACCGTCGAGCGCGGCATCTGGGCCATGGCATCCTTCGTCATCTGGTTCCGCCTCCTCAAGTGCGCCCCCGGCCCCTCGACCACCCCCGGACGCTTTTTTTTGCATCCGCCCGTCTGGGGGGTGGCCACAGTCAGGACTGCACCTGTGAGCTGCACTTCAGGCGCCCCGCGTGTGTGATTACATTCCTGCCCCGCGTGTGTGATTACATTCCTGCCCCGCGTGTGTGATTACATTCCTGACCCGCGTGTGTGATTACATTCCTGACCCGCGTGTGTGATTACATTCCTGCCCCGCGTGTGTGATTACATTCCTGCCCCGCGTGTGTGATTACATTCCTGCCCCGCGCCCATCGCGGCACCCCAGGTGCCCCGGTCGGCCCCCCTCCGCCGTGCTGCTGCTGCGCGTGCTGCTGCTGCGCCGTGCTGCTGCGCGTGCTGCTGCTGCGCCGTGCTGCTGCGCGTGCTGATGCTGCGCCGTGCTGCTGCTGCGCCGTGCTGCTGCGCGTGCTGCGCGAAGCAGCATCGCTCCCACGCTCGTGCATCTCTGTTCCTCTTGCTCTTCTGTACCCTTTCTCACTTTTTTGTCTGTGCCGCTGCTGTGTTAGTTGCTGAGTCGCCAGAGTTGAACACGAGTCTCCGCCGATGCGGCGCGCCAGCTCAGCATGTGGGGGGCAGTCGTGCACATGGACCCACCGACCTACCGGTTTCTGTATTACTGGTTGTCTCTTCCAGCGCGCTTGCGGCCGTCCGTCGGTGTTTGGCCGAGTGCCCGTACCCCAGGAGGCAGAGTTAGAACTGGAATTTGAAATTGGCCCCAACGCCCCCCCCCTCTTCTCTGTTGCCGCGGCCCCATCGTTGCCGCGTCCCCAACCCCCACTCGGCGCTCGCCTCCTCCGCCGATCCTCTCCTCCCAACGCACACCACACAGTCACCACACGGCCCCAATGCATGTCCCGCATGCATGCAGGTTCACGTCGCAGCTGCCGGTGCTCGGCATCCTCGGCCGCACCATCGGCCGCGCGCTCCCGCAGATCGCCGCGTTCTTCCTCGTCTCCTGCGTCATCTTCCTCGCCTTTGCGCAGTGCTTCTTCATGGCCTACTACGCCACCGTTCCAGGGTACCAGTCCTACCAGGCGTCCCTCATGTCCGTGCTGCGCTTCACCGTCCTCGACTTTGACTACCAGTCCCTCTCCGCGGTGCGCCTCTCCGTCCCCTCCCCGCCACCATGCATGCACCGCCTCTCCGTCCCCTCTCCGCCACCATGCATGCACCGCCTCTCCGTCCCCTCTCCGCCACCATGCATGCACCGCCTCTCCGTCACACGGAGAACGAAACGGCAGGTCGGAATCGTCAAGGGGCCACACATGAGCATGCATGAGCATGCCCGCGCCACCTCTCCTTGTAGCGATGTTGTGCACACACTGCATGACCCTGCGGAGCATGGGTGATGGCAGCCATGCATTCGACTGCCGTCATGCATGGACCGCCACTGCACAACTACTGCCGTCATAGCGTGGCCTGTGTTCCTGTCGGCCTGCGCCGCACAGCGTGCACAAGCCACGCACTACAGCTGACACCCTGACGTGCCCTGTTTGCGGTGCCCTGTTTGCGACGGCACACCGGCCCTCGAGGGCAACAGTCTGAAGCTAGACACTCCTGACGAAGAGGAGCGGGTGTTCCAGCCGGAGCACCCTGATCAGTGTATCTTTCAGTGTATCTTCAAAGCGATCAGTGCCCCAGCCACCGGCGGCTGCCGTGCAGGAGAACCGCATCCTCACGCCCTTCCTCTTCACGCTGCTGCTCCTCATCGTCTTCTTCATCTGGGTCAACGTCATGGTCGCCATCATCTCCGAGGTGTACCAGCAGGAGTGCGACCAGTCCCTCAACGTGACGTGGGACGAGGACTACCCGAGCATGCACCCCGGCGCACCCCAGCCACAGAACGACCTTGACGCGATGCGCCTTCACTACCCCGTCCAGTCGCTCGAGAACGAGGCCACCCCGCAGCCCGTCGCCCTCACCCCCGACAGGTGCCCCTGCCGCCCAGCTGCAATACACATTGACTGCATGCATGCACTCCATGCATGTCACCACCCGGAACTCATGGGCGTCGGCGGACGGCATGCTCCGTGGGCCGCGCTCCGCAGGGTCAAACGTCACGCAGTTGGACATACACATCCTGGTGTTGCCGGCGACCTGTGCTATCCTGCATTTGCTGTCACGAGCTTGCGTCTCCAGCCGGGAGACTTCGGGCGGCGGTGGGCACAGGGTTTCTGCGTCGGGGCTGCTGAGCGCGCTGCGGTCGCCGGTGGTTCCTCCATGCGTGCGAGCGCGTGTGCGCGTCGCGGGCGTGACGCCCGCACGTGGATTGGCCGGGGTGGTTACGGGGTGCCGACGCCGCAGGTTCTTCCGGTTGCGGTTTGAGAAGCTGGAGCATTTCGAGCACCTGGTCTCGATCGACATGTACGCGCACTTTGTGGCGCTCGCGGATTCCCCCAACCTGAATCCCCACCAGCGCGCGGCGTGCGAGCGCCACGGCTCCGGCATCCGCAGCAGCGGCGGCGCTCCGCTCTTTGCGGGCTCCTCCTTCCACAGCAGCGACCACACCGACCCCCTCAAGGCCGGAGGCGCGGCAACCCACCGCCACGGCTCCGGCGGGGACGCCGGCGACGATGGACGCGGCGGGGGGGGCTACATGGAGGACATGCTCCAGCAGCACCGGGGGGTTTACGCGCGGCTGGGCACGTTCACCCGCATGCGCGGCGCGCGCGGCCTCACGCATGGGGAGCGTGCTCTGCACAGCCTGGAAGGCAGCGAGGGCGGCCAAGGCAAGCCCCGCACGCGGCCGATGGAGCTGCAGGTGAGCTCCTCGATGCAACCACTCCCGACTCTGGCTCGTTCATTCGCACACACATGCATGCTGCACATGCATTGTGCTCCTTTTGAGGCACTGGTTCTGTGTCATGCATGCGGACGCCGGCGGCTGGTGGGGTGCGCCTGCAGATGCGTCGTTGTGAAACACGGATTCCGTGACGTGCTGTGGTTGCCGTCGGCGGGCGGCCCGACGTTGCGCCGCGGTGTGTGAGAGAGGGTGGCTGTGGCGGCGTGCAGGCGGTGTACTTTGACAAGGCGTACCACAACGAGACGACGGCGCGGCTGTGGTGGGACGACCACAAGTCCTTCTTCGACACCCGGGAGCAGCTCATGCAGTACCTGCTCGTGTCTGGCCGTAGGACGATCAAGAAGTTCGCGACGCGCATGCGGCGCTCGAGCAAAGCCGTGGCAGCGCATGCTGCTTCGTCACACCGCCGGACCAAGTCGCCGCCTCCGGCCGAGTACGCGGCTGCGTCGGCCGCCGCCGCCGAGGCCCCGCCCGGTGGCAGCACCCCGCCGTTCGATGACGCGCCTGCGGGGATGAGCATGTACGGTACTCCCGAGTATGATGTTGACGAAGTGCCTGCGCCGGGGGCGGAGGGGTACCTGGGCAGGCCGTTCGAGAGCGCGATAGAGTACGTCGCGCAGCAGGGCAGCAACGTGGACTCGCATGACATGCATGCGGGTGCACATGGCATGCATGAGGATGACCATGCGGACGGTCCGGAACGAACGTACGTCCCGCCATCGTACATGCCGCCATCGGCGCCGCTCGTGTAAGCAGGTTTCAGCGGCGGCATGGAGTGTGACGTATGAGCAGTAGAGTGGTGGCCGAATGTGGTGCTCCCGCGTGGCCTGAAGCACAGAGTCTGGGAAGAGTCTGATCGACTTGCAACTATGAAGTGCGAAACACAGGGCGTGGCGTGGCGTGCAGTCGAGGCGGGTTTGGACTGCGGCATGCTGTGCGATGTGGGTACGTTTTCAAACACGCATACTGTGCGAGGTCAGGGTGAATGTGGATATGCTTCACTCTGGCTGCACAGTCCCTGTGCGCAAGGATGATTGTTTGCGCCATGTCGCTGCTATAGCTGTCTGGCCATGCGTTTGGTCAGGTTTTTCATAGGTAGTATGGTTTTCATAGAGCGGTGAGTCCAGCCCCTTTTCCAAGTTCATACTTGTCACGAGCTTACAAAGACCTTGAACTGGAATTGTTCCAGGAGGGTAGAGGCGTGTGTGAACCTACGGATGATTCTATCTGTGGGGCAGTAGTAGACTCACGGGAGCTAACAGGGTCACTACCAGTGGCAGTATGCAGTGGTCCTAAAGTTTAACCTATAGCTCATGTGGGTATCTATGTCATCGTCTAAGCCTGGGAAGGCTGGACCTGACGCCCGAAATCTTGGTATCTTGATGCTGTGCACGAGGAACATCCTTCCGCACTGCACCTCCACACCGACATCTTTGATCTACCTTCTACTCAACGCATCTTCTATCAACCCAAGCCCCGCAGCCTGTATCACTTGCGATCTGCCCAAACCAAGTCTGTGAAAACATGTATCTGGATGCCCAACCGAAACCGCAGTTTGGCGCCATGGTCGACACATAAATGAAGGGTTTTCCAGGGCTACAGAGGTGAGTGATGCCGGGCAGCATGAGTCAGTCACACATGCAAGCCATGACAGTAACTGAAGCCCTCAAACTGCAACATTTACTGTGGGGCAATTTACAAGCAAAGCAAGGAAGGTACACAGATGGGCATAAGCCGCCCATAGACACACACGAGTCCCAAAGACTCCAATCCACTCTCCCACAGTATGCGCCCCTGGTGGAAAAAATCAGTTACAACACTTCAGCCTCCAGGTTGGCATTCAACTAGAACACTCGAGGCATGAAGGCACCATTTTTGAACGTAACACGCCGTGCTGGCTCACATTCAATGAATCCAATGCTTATTAACAAGCTTCAACTCTCCTCTCGGCCTTGAGTCAGGCTCATACACACTGCCACAACAACGCACAAACACCGAGACACGGTCGCAGGAATCCAGGCACAGCCGCTGTCATGGGGCAACATCATCTTGCCCGCTGTCTCTTGGCAGGATGTTCCCCCAGTGCTGGGCTGTGCAGGCATGCCTTCGCATCCACCGTGCCAGGGTCGGGCCTGTGCCTGCACTGCTGACCTGGCTTGTTCTCCTGCCCGGGAGACTCTGCGTCACTGTCCACATCAGACACGCCATCGCCACTTCTGCTGCCATCCTCGCGCTGGGGTGGGGACTGCGTGCCGTGCTCTGCTGCCGGCCGCTCCGGGTCCGCCGCACCCGTGTTCGCCGCAGCGGTTTCGCCACCTTTCTCTCCCTCGTGGAGATCCTGCAGGCATTCTCCAGCAGGGCGCCTGGGCATGGCCACAGGCTCGGATCCTGCGCTGCCCGCCCGGCCGCAGGCATCCTCCGAGCATGCCGACGAGTCCGACGGACCTGGCCGCGCGTGGGCACGGGACGGGCACACTTGTCGGCGCTGACGCACCGCACGGGGCGACGCGCTGCCACTCCCATGAATGGCACCAGAGCATCCCGGCGAGAGGCTTCGGAGTTCACCCCGGCCTCTGGCTGCGCCCCGGCATGGCCGCTTGCGCGCCGGAGACTCCGAATCAGGCAGGGCCGGCACCCGCACCGGCTGGAGGCGGGTCTGTGATCCGGGCCCAGCCAGGTCGCCAGTGACCACTCGTGTGGACGGCCGCTGCTTTGCCATTGCTTTTGTCGCAGGCTTGGGATGCGCCGCCTTCTTGGCTGGTTTCGCCTTTGGTGAAGTCTTCTTCCCGGTGCTTTTCTTTGTCTTGGCCTTCCTCCCGGCAGCGTCGGGCTTCCCCTTTGAGCGGACACCGCCAGGCTTGGAAGCCTGATGCTCGCGGCCAGCGTCATTGTGCAGCAGTCGCCGGAGATCTTTCGGTAGCTCCTCGAAGCTGTACCACGGCGGCATGCGCAAAGACGGACTTTGCGACTTGACAGTTTTCACTCTGAACAGCTTCGTCTGAATGGTAATCGCTGCACACAAGCGGACCGGTCAGCGCAGCGTGTGCTGGTGCCTGAGTCAACAGATGAACAGCAGAAGGTGACCCCAGGAAGACTTGCAGCAACAGAGCGCGCATACAAACAGCCCCGCGGGTGCTGTGTTGATACTGTGTTTGCCGGGCCGATGTTGAGGGGGTTGCTGAAAACTGCATGTGAGCTGATGTGAGCTGAATCGGCAGAGGCGCGGGCGGACCTTTGGGGGCAATCAGCTGCGACGCCTCTTTGACGGCTTCCGGTCCGGCAGCGCCACGGGCGGTGTGAACCACCAGGTCTGCGGCGAGCTGCTCGGCGTGCGTGTAGCTGCCCTCGGCGTCGTCCTCGGCGTCCTCCGTGATGCGCGACGTGATCCTCGCAAACGTCTGGATGAGGCACAGAGACTGTGCGGGGGACGCGGCGCCGCGGAGGAGTGCGGCGACGTGGAAGCCGACCATCCGTTCGAACTGCCGGACGCCGCTCGCATCCTACAGCCGACGCAACGCATGACGCGGAGGACACCGCCTGTCACCACGACGGTGGAGGGACTGCGGGGCGCACACGCAGCAGGAGTAATGCATGTGTCGTGGGCATGTGTGCGTGCGCGTGAGGAACAGATTGTGGCTGCCACACATGCCGTGGGAGGTGCGGCGGTTGCGTTGGCGGTACCGGCCACGGGCATACTGCACGGAGCTGCTGATGGCAGGCATGGTCGAGGTGATGTGGGAGTGGAGCAGATGGCATGGAGGGCAGGAGGGCGCACGTCGCCGGAGACGGTGCTGCCGTCGGCGGGTGCGTCCACGAGCGCTTCCAGCGGGAAATCCTCATGGTGTGCGACAAGGTAGATGACGAAGAAGACAGAGTACTCGGGGCGGTGCACGAGCGCATTCTGTCGCACCGCCGCCGCCGCCGCGTCCGTGGATGCCACGCCGTGACTCTCGCCTTCCGTCACGCCGCCCGCCGCGGCGACGGCGGCGGCCTGCGCGGCGCGCTCCTGCCACGCGGCACAGAGGGTGACCAGGGATGAAAGCATGGCGTCGCGGTGCGCCAGAACCGGCTCGGTGGCGGCGAAGCAGAGGATCGCGATGTACTTCGCGACCTTCGGGCCGCGGGGCGGGTCCTTCGGGTCGAGCGCCGCGATCGCCTTTGTCAGCTCGGCCCGGAGCTTCAGTCCAAACACTCTGCGAACCTGCACCGGGCGTCGCCGTCAGGATCCATTCACAGCGCGCCCTCTGCGTTGTCACCGACAGCCACGCCTCAGATGGATACTCATGCCCGGATGAAGTCACGGCAAACCGAGCAGCGCTGCGTTGATGGGTGCTTGCGAATGCGCGCATGCATCCGTGGGTGGGGCGTGCAATACAGAGCCGTGTGTGCAGGTGAGTGTGGTAGCACGCGCACAGGGTGCCGCGAAGAAGAAACGGTGTGCGCACATCTGCTGAGCCGTCATGCATGACCAGAGCCAGCTCGACATACGCATAAGCCGGCAGGAAGTGGTCGGCGCAGGTGCCGATGCGCATCAAGCACAGCGCGGCTGTCAGCCGCAGCAGCGCCGCGTCGTCGTCGCTCACCGGGCCGTATCGGTCGTAGTCGGCATCAGTCGCTAGGAGGGGCACCAGGCGCTGGACGAGCTCCGCCAGAGCCGCATGGATGTGGCGCCGGTCGGCCGACGTGGCGCTCATGCTGCCGTTGATCAGCGCGTTGGCCAGCGATGACATCAGCGCGCAGGCGTGGTGGATGTGTGCCGGCGCCGCCACCCAAGTGTCCACGTCGAGCTGCAGAGCAATTCCCGATCAACCTCCACACGCCCCTCGGTCCCACGGGCGCTCCTAGCAACCCCGGCAGCAGCAGCTGAACGCTGTTGAATGCAGTGATGTGGGAGCACAGCTTGGGAGCACACCATGCATGCTGGCAGGGCTGTCACCACAGCCACCTGTGGCACCCTGAGCCAAAATCCTAGCGGCGATGGCGAGCTGTGGTGACAGCTCAGGTGCTAACGTGCGATCCGGTCAGGGGAGGTTGCGTACTGTGAGATCAAGCATGTACTCCAGGCCCCCCCGGTCAGCAGCGTCCTGGATTGCGTCGGACTGCAGGAGGTCGTCCATGACCCACTCCACCAGGGTCGGAGCACACTCCGCGACATGTGAAGGCGCATCACGCATGAGCTGCGACAGCACGTGGGCCGCGTTGACGGCCCGGGCATCACACGTGCGGTCGCGTAGGCTCTCCTCGGCGGCAGCCGACATGCGCTGCACGAACGGCATGAGCGCAGCGGCAGGAAGCAGGCCGCTCGCAGCGCGTAGGATCGGTGCAGCGTGCGCAGCAGGACCCTCCAGCGCCATCTTGCACAGACGGTTCACGACCTGCGAGCGTGCGTGCAGCTTTTTGGCCACGCCTTCTCACCCTTTCTGCCTGACGCATTCCGGGGTGCGGCTGATGACAGGCTCAGCTGCAGCCGTGCGCTACGCGGTCAACTGTGGACGCGACCGTACGCTGCACCTGCCGCAGGTCAAAAAGGAGCAACGGAGAAGAACCACAGCTGTGGCCCGAACAGAGTACTCGATCCGTGAGCTGCACGGACGTGGGTTGCCGTGACGTTCGACCAGAATACAACTACGGCCAGCCGCAAGTAGAGGAAGCTGAGGGCCGGTGTGGACGGTCACCCCAGCATGGTGCGGGTTGTGTTGCGGCTACGTCAGCATGGGGGGCGCAGGCGCACCGATTCGCGGTCGGCAGCAGTCATGGGGGGAGCCTCCATGTGTTTGTGCGCGGCTGCAGCCAGCTGGAGGGCGGCCGCCGCCTGAGGCGCGGCACCGTGAAAGACGAGGTGCAGGACGTCTTGGGCGTGGCTCCTGAGCAGAAGAGGCGCGGCGGTGTGGATGACCGTGATGACTGTCACGACGCGGACGCGAGCCTCCTGCTCCTCCACGCCCGCCGTACCTGCGCCCATGACACAGACCTGGGGTGACTGCACGAAAACACAGTTCGTGACAGGTGCTGGAGTATTGGCTGTGTGGAGCAGAAAGACAGGTGCTGGAGTATTGGCTGTGTGGTTCTGCTGCAGACTGCACCCGGCCACAGGCACTGTGATGTCGCGGGTGCGTCGATGAGTGCCGCCAACATGCTGCACACAGAACTAAAGCTCTGATGATAGCACTGGCGGGTGTGTGTGCATTGAAAGCAAAGGCAGGGGGTGTTCGGACGGACCTGGCACAGAGGACAGCATGTCCAGGAGCGCAAGTGCAGAGGTGGGTGTGATGTAGTCGACTGCAGCTGCGCGCACGAGCGTCTGCACCTCCTTGGAGCGTGCTCGTAGCCGCTGCCGGAGCTCGCCAAGGAGATCTTCCAGCTGCTCCTCCCGCGTGGGTGAAGCCGAGGCAGCGTCTGCAGCAGCGTCCTGTGCACCTGCGCTCCTCTGGGACTGTGTCTGCGAGCTCCCGTGGCCTGCGGCCCGCTTCCTGCCTCCGAATACTGCAGCATGCCTGCCTGTGAGAGTCAGGACAACATTGAACAGCAACGCAACATCGAATGACCTGTTCCTCCCAGCAACTGTTGATCCATGCTGTTGAAGCAGGTTTCCTGCGTACATGTAAGCCATGATCCGAGTGAAGGATAGACGCCTGATGGCAGAGCAGCACTCCGGGCACATAAATCGTGTTTCAACTTGTGCTTGATCACAACACTTTCAAAACGCGTGCCACACTGGTACAGCTCACGGGACAGAATCCTCACCAGTAGAACATACACCCGTAGAAAGGTCAGCTCGTGCACATGGCCTGATCACGATGTTACCAACACAACAAATTGTTTTGGCACCACACCTGCCGGGTAAAAGGGAGCAGAGGTGGGCTTGCAGCAGACGGCTTGAAGAGAGTCAAACAGTTTGTTGTCTCTCTGTTCAATCAGAGACTGCAGCGTGCTCACTGACAAAGATCCTTTTGGCATGAGACGATTGTACTGAGCAACAATCGTTGCCATGACAAGGTCTGCCCTTTTTGTGGCGTTTTGCCGCTCAGCAGGTGGTGCCTGCATGGATGATAGGCTGTCAAAAACGGCCTTATTCTCACACTAAAAAGACGACCCGAGCAGGGTGGTGTTAATGACGCTGCCACATGAAACACTCAGAGGTGATCCGCACAGACTGTGCAAGGCTCAGGCACACACAGGCACGGGCTACCCGCATCAGCTTTAACAATGACATGATGGTTTGTTGGAGCATGTATTGTTGGAGCATGTATTCGACTGACATGCCTCATAGTGGCAAGGTAGCAGAGCTGAGTGGCCCAAAGTCTCAAGCGGCCACTGTAGTGGTCACGCTCACCTTGGAGATATCACGCCGTGCAGCAAACAGGTCCAATAGCAGCATTCTCAGTCTATTCTGCCACTCGAGAAGTCTTCTCAACAATGGCGCACATGTGGGATGGGTCAACAGGCCAACCAGCACAGCAGCATCAAAGGCCACGTTTCCTGTTGCTGGAAGAAACGCAAGGCCAGGGGCAAACGCTGGAGCGATAGAAAAAGGTCTCACGTTGTCTTGCATCGCAAGCTTCTGCAGGATCTGCATGGCATTAACTGGGGTCCAAATTGAGCGGGCTCTAGCACAACCACAGCTGACACTGCAAGCGTCAACAGTTTCGGAAAATGCACAAACATCAGGTACTGGCTGTCCCGTTATGTCCAGAACAAGGGCACGTCACGCCACAGTCAATGGGCAAGAACTCATGACGCGCACATCAGAGAGCAACTGAACGACTGCCTTCACTCCCTCGGATGGTGCGTCTAGCAGGGTCGCTTCGGAACTGGAAGGGTGCAAGTTGGCAGCATCTCGCACATACTCTGCAAAGGCCGGAAGCACCGCCTTCACTGCCTGCACCGGTTCGCTATGTTGCCTGCGGGACTGTACCTTAACTGCCAAGGTGAGGCGTGTGCAGGGTGCCTCTGCCTCAGTGGGATGTGTTAGCTGCCTAAGGGGCGCCGACCACTCTGCGCCCGGTCACCAGAGCACGAGCCGCAAGCCAGCGGCATAGCACACACACTGTACCCGCCTGGTCGATGATCACTGGCATGCATGGACCTGGTTGGCCGAGTTCACAGCACGCACCGCTTCTCGCACATCATGCACACTGTCCCGGAGCCTCCCAGTCATCCCGTGGAGCATCTTGGTGCGGATGCTTGCCTCGATTCTGTCGTCAAGCCCGAGTGCAAGCTCGCTGTTAGCAACGGTGCAGAGCTCTCCCAGGCCTCGCACCGCTGCGACTCGAACCCCCGCTGCAGGGTCAAACAGCCTCTCTAGCAGCGTGGTTGCCACACGAGATGGGCCACCAGCCGATGACGGCAGCTGTTCTGCTGCTGATGCAATCTCTGGCAGGGAGGCCACAATCCTCAGGCGCACCGCCTCGTTTGTAGTGGCAGCCGCATCAAGCAGCTTGCCAAGAATGTCGATGCGCATGCCGACTGGCATTGCCGGTGCACTCAGCTGCATCTGCAGCAGGTCTGCAGCCATGACGGCCTCGCGATCGCTTCCAGTGGCCAGCAGAGGTGACATCTGAGGCGTCAAAGCGGCCATGGACTTGGGGACGGCAATAGTAAGATTGCGCAGCAGCGCAGGCACACTTGATACTTTGGCCAGTGTCCGCTGCGGTGTTGCGGATTCAAAAGCAATCAGGTTCTGGACCCGAGTTTGCAGTGCCATGCCGATTGCATCTTCTGATTGCTGCAGGATGTCACAGACATACCTGCAGCAGTGAAGATCCGGTTGTCACTCAGGTTCTTGGCCTCCTATATGTTTTGAAAGCAATGCGAAGCTGAAAGTCCTCGGTGAAGGCCAGGCGTGTGATTCTTTGCAGTTTTCTGTCACTTCCGCAATGACATCACCCGCCGCTCTGGTGGACTTCAAGGAAAAGATGTATGTTCACACCACTTGTGGGAAATTCAATACGTGCATGTAACAGTTCCAGAAGCGCACATCGAAGCTGAGCAAGAAGTATCACAGCAGCTGAGTGTACAGAGATGTTCAACAATGCAGTCCACGGCAGGGACAATAGCATCATCCGCCTGCCGCAAGATCGTAACAGCGATATATGCCAATGACTGAACCAGCTGTGTCCGGTGAGGAGTGGCGTCGTCTCCATCAACATCATTAGCTGGAATTTGGCATGTTGGGAAATCCCTGCAACGCAGTGAACACATCAGGCCAGCTGTGCAATGCACGATACTTTACAGTTCTGCCCTGAAGAAGCACACGATGCCATCTTGATTAGAGCTTTAAAGAGCCCTTTGACGACATCTGGAGCATTTATATCCAACAACGGCAAGAAAAATTGGTTCTGCACAGCCAGAGTGGTCACAACGGTCCTCAGGGCAGTTTGCAAGGCCACATTCTCTGCACATCAAGCAAGGCTACAGCATCTAATGCGTCAATCGTAGTACTAGTGTTGCCTCGAACGTGCCTCGGCGAGCTTCTGAATGAAGTCATGGCCCAATATTCGCAAATTTTGAATCATGTGGGAGTACATGCCCTGCATATGGATGGCCAATCAGACTGCGACACGACGCCATCCACCCACGCAGCCATTGATACGTAGTCCAGAGTTTAACACCTTGAGCTCATCATCTTTTAAAACTTCCGCATCATCTGTGTCCGTATAAATGGCGTCAAGTCGAATGGCGTGAAAGTAAATCTCGGCTAAGCTAAGTCTCAAGTCCTGCACTCATTTATTTGGTATAAACTTGTACTTATTAGAGAAATGTAAGATATGCGTGGTTCACTTACCGTCCCCCCTTTCTTCTGCGGGTGCGTTGTCAACAAGTGCCGTGCTGCGCACAACGCCAGGTCACGGCCTGGCTTGAAATCATGCGGGATAGGATGAAGACTTTCAGCGATTTCCTACACACATCTCTTCACTTCACAGTGTCTATCATTTGTGAATGTAGCAGCCGAGCAGTGCAGCCTGGCTTACCCTTGTCGTTGCGACATTTGCTTCTGACCGAGAGCGAAGAAGAGCTGCAACAGAAGCCCGAAGATAATCAACCGCTAAAAATGGGTCGTCCTGGTCGGTCATTTCGTAACGCACAAGTCAGTCCGCGGTGCAGAACACAGGAAGCATGAACAGCTGTCACTGCAGGCAGTCGTAAAACGAAATACAAGCGAACCTTCCACGGCAGCACCAAGCTGCTGATCATGATCGCATCTGTCGGCTGTGTAGTTTACCGCAGAAGAGGTGGGGTCAAGCTGCTCAAGCGGCAGGTGGTTGCCAGTTCACGCGCCCCATGAATGCACCGAAATCTCGCTCAGTCTACATGTGGTCCTCCAGCGGGGTCATGTAAAACATCCAGAAGGCCGCTGGCACTAGAATGCGACAGCCGCTCCCAGGTATCATCGTTGCGTCTCTAATTCTTCGTGTTGCTAGGCATGATGCCAATACTAATGCGGATATCGAATGGTATCGATGTGCACATCCCCAGTGTTTATTCTATGCGTGTCCATTGAATCAGCAAGAGAAATCAACTTTTCAGCGTTTAGATTTTATCGCCCCAACTCAGTACCATATTGTCTTCCGTGATGGCATTGGCAGCACATGCGCAGCCTCGCCGTTGAATTCTCAGTGCCTAGCGGAGACCACGGATGCCACATCATCTACATAGATCCTGTTTCGGCTGACTCTTGACATGAATTGTTTCATAGGACACCTAGCCCATGAGGCGTGGGCGCACATTGGAAGATGATTGTTGAACATGAGGAACAGCCAGCATTGTCACATCGCAGCTGAGCCATTTCAAACATTCCAGCACTTTTCCCACATGACGCAGCCAACAAAGACCACAGCGTTGCTGATTTACAGTAATTATCACCACAAACTAACACGGACATTGCTGAAGGACCCCAGGCAGCGGCAGGCTGACTCTCTACCCCAGAGGGAAAAAACATCTGGACACTCCACCATGCGAAATGCCCACATACACTCATCCTGTTCCAGGGCATCAATTCCCTGACAGAAATGTCACATAAAATCGCTAGTCCGCAATGCCAGGGACAAGTCACGCATTAGCACTGGCTGCAAGCATCGCTTGCATTTGCAGGGGCTTGTTTGTTATTACCATGTCTACTCTCTCCTTGCATGCTGCAAGTAACTCCTCGTGAGTATCCATCACCCAAAGCGCAATGAGAGTGTCTGTAGCTTGTCCCAGCTCGGCAGTTTGTTGCCTTGCAGGCGCACGCTTCGCTATCCCAAACATGTTGAGCTGTGGTGAAACCTGCAGAACGATGCGAACTTGGGCGCGGAACACAGCATGGATATCACAGCTGTGCTTGGGCATATATTTATGTTGTCTAGCTGACCCAGCATGGAAAGCTGCAGGTCAGGTAGCAGGCGCATGTGCCTTGGACGCCCCATGTATGGCCATTCTGCGCCAAAGAAGAACAAAATCACCAAAAAATGCATCACCACATGTAAAAAAAATGGCCAATTTCGCACCAGCTGTGGTGGTACGGGAGCAGGAAATGATACGGTACTGATCTGATCTGAAAACTCTTGGTCCATGTATCCCCAGATCACCCTTGCTTTCCCAGACGTAGCGCTTTGCAGCACATCATAGTGTGCAGGATCCATTGCCCACACAGCTACATGCTCCTACAAATGCACCAGGATATAACACGCCGCTGACTCCGCTCCAAGAACCTGGGGTTGGCAGGAGTGGTCCCTTGTCGCGCGCACTTATTGGGGTGCACAGCTAAAATTTCATCCCTAAAAATCAGGTTTATTGGCTGTGGAAGGTCTGCTACAGACAACACTGGCTGGCAGACTTCCATGCACAGCTCCAGTTCCACACAGAACAGCTGGGCCAAATTTAATCCATCACAGGGGACAAGGGGAAACTGGCAGGCACAGTCTGAGGCTCAAGAAAACAATGAGGACCCAGAAGCATGCCATACTGAGGCGGGCATCGGCCAAAAACTGGCCAATGCGTAACGGAAGTGTCTCACCTCCAGTTGCAGCTCTTCAACCATGTCCCACAGCTTTGCCAACGAGTCAGACTTGTACATGTTCTGTTTGGGTTCCAGAAATAGTCGGGGTGCTGCATGAGGTTTACCTCCAGCCTGGGCAGCGGGAAGATCCTCTGAGTGTGCAGCTAGTGACGTTGAAAACCTGCACCGGGGTCCAGCTCTTGTCTAATTCTGTTGTGAGCGTCAGATTTTCAAGGAAGGGAGTATGGTGCTAAGAGATGATGATGTCGATGTGCACTTGTCTGTCAAGGGCACCGCCAATAGCACTTGCCATAGATATGTACCCACACAATAGCATGCATACTGTCAAGATATCACTTGGGAGGTGTCCGTGAGGTCGGAGGTGGCGCACGTGAACAAAACTGATGCCAATGGCACAGGTCTCACATCGCTATGTGCCAGATAAGCTTCAGCCTGGACCATGTCATCATGTGTGAGCATCTGAGTATGGATCAGCAAAGCATCTGTGAGTGATTGGCCATCGTCAGGTTGAACCGAATGTTGTAGCTTGTGCTCGATAACTGGCTTGAACATGAGAGGATGTGCAACATATAAAGAGTCATCTGACAGCCTGGAAACAATGACAGCCTCAGAGTTAAGGTGGAACATGCCGCTGGTACAAATAATCATGATGTACATTCAGCAGCAGTACCCATTCTTGAGCACACTGCAGTAGTGACCTGCTGTGCAGACATCCATCACAGAAGGTCACATGGCAACAGAAATGGAATGGGCCTAGTGGACAGCACCTGACAACATCTGCATCGAAACAGTAGATGCCCTCGCTGAAAAGCTTTGACATTGCCTTCAAAGGGTGCCCTGACAGCTTGTCAACCTCATCACCCACGATACGATGTGAGCACAACGTTGGATACGTTTGTGGGACACAAGATGAGTAGGCCGATGTGCTGGAAGCTGAGCTGTTATTTACGTGTGACATCCACGCAATGTAGCCACATGCACAGCACACCAGGACCAGCGCAACAAGGGTCCTGAGAGCAAAAAGCCCCGGTTTGCCTTTGCCTGTCCTCATGAAAAACGGCATCCTGTATCATACAGTTACATGACAGCGGCTCGTTTCTTGCGATCGCCGTCCTGGACTCTACATCGGTTAGGTACGATGGCCGGACGTCGTGGACGCTGTGCCAAGACAACTGGCAGCATCACAGCAGGCGCAGCAGCTCTCAAATCCAAACTTCGCCTCAATAATCTCGCACGATCATCCATTTCGCCTGGCTAGGCCTAGGTCGGGCGAGCCGAGTGAGAAGTGGCGGAAGGGAATTTCAGTCGCACAGCTGCGGACAGCCATGCAATGAAACGTTGATTGTATGGGCAGTGGCCTTTTCAAGGAAAACCAAAGTCACATGTATAAGATCAAGAACCCAAGGAGATTATCTACACAGCTTACCATCACGGCTGAATTTCTGACATCGCACATCGATACCAGCCAGTTCGCGCTGCTTGAATATTGTACACAGGGACACGACCAAAACAGCTAGACAATGGTAATTCACGATGCGATGAACATTTTGATCAGCTGGCTTCCTTATACTGCGAAGCGCCCGGTGGACCTTGGGCCCCAAAAGGATGCTACATGCCCGACGTTGAGTCCATTGCTCGAGCACCCACGATTGCAGGACATCGCAGAGAACACTGATGTTAAGCCGGTTCTCGGAGCAGCGAGAATGCTTTCAAAAGATTCCATGCTACCAGATGATCATCTGGTGTGCAGTCTCTCCTGACGTCCACGATGCGTTTGCCCGACTGATGTCATCCTTGTCAACATGAGGTGCTGGCCGCGGGCTTCCACCTTGGTCGCAAAAATGAGGAACCGCAGGAGTAGGCACACTGATTGTGGATCATAGGTAATATTTTCAGTCACGTGCGAAGCTGTGCCATGGTAAACTGCGTGTCGCGCTTGGTTGACGTTGTGATGTCATGGTGACAGGCTTTCGGCACTTGTCAGCTCGTCGCTTCAGTTTGTAATCTAAGCGATCTTGATTTGGGGCCCTGTGTAAACAAGCAACATGCCGGCTTTGTCGAGCTAGCTGATATGGGCGTAAGCTTTTAAACGAGGCTGCTGACACATCTGGCACCCTTGCAGTTCACCGCACTCCTACGGACCAGCCTTGTTCAAGACATGCTATTCTTGTTCGACGCCAAACAAAGCATTGCCTATCTTGTAATTGATCTTGGAAAGGATGTGTGTGGTCACGCAAAAATCGTCCATGGAGGTCTGCTCAGTTCAATTTGCGATGAGACATATGGAGCTCTAGTGTACTGCATGAAGCAAGAAAAAGCCATTGGCCCGGAGCCCGCTGTCACAGCCAACCTGGACATTAACTACAGAAAGGTATGTACCTTGCGTGCGTTGTGTGTGCGTTGTGTATGGGTGTGCCAGTGTGCCCAGCCGTGATGGCTGTGCACTGTCAGCTTGTTTATCAGAAGAAGAGGTGGACCGGTACTCCTGCTGTGCACTCTCATCTCCTATGCGTAGCCATTACCACCATCTGCTACATGTAGTCGTCACCTGCTTGCATGACCTCTTCGGATGCAACACATAGTTCGTTGGCGACGAGCATGCCTGTCTCTTGCATGCTACTCCATTGCATGGCCTGCTACACACAACATCCAAAGCCACATCATGATGCACTCTAAAGCAGTCGTGATGGAACATATGTCTCGCGGCGTGAATCACGCTGTCGACACGTCGACGATCGCAGCAATAGACTGGATGAATATACTGCCAACACACACCACTGTGTGGAGCGTCTGGGAGCTGTGCAGGTGCACTTGCATGACAGGCAGCTGTCTTCACATGTCTGTATCATGTATGGAAGCAACCATCTGAAACTAGTTCAGATTGATGTGAGGGTGGTGACTGACCGGGTGCAAGTTCAACCTTGTGAGGATCGTTTGCAAATGCCGTCGAGCCGCTGGCACATTCAATCTGCGTATGAGCCATCGTACCAGTCAAAAACGTCCCGTAGCTTCAATGTGCTGACAGGATCCGATCTGTTGTTGCAGCCTGTTCCCAGGGAGGCGTGTTTATTGTGCTGTGCCAAAATGGTCAAGATGGAAGGGAGGAAAATGTGGCTCGAGGCTACGCTGTCCGACATCAATAGCGAGGCACTCTATGTAGAAAGCTCAACGCTATTCATCAACATGAAGCAGGCACAAGTGCAAGCGGAGCCAACGAAACCGCCCGAAAAGAGTGCCGAGGGACAACCGCTGGACATGGGTCCGCAGGATGTCAACCAATGGCACAGCGAGCCTCGCTACACCAACCTGTTGAAGCACATCGGGTTAGAATGATCATGCGTTCACGAACAGGCTTTGCGCGATAGTAGAGGTTTGGGGGTGACAACAACGTGGCAGGTGCTGCCAATTTATGCGGCCATTCATTTCGGATCAATAAATTCCAGTCAACTATGATGAAACAAATCCAATTTTCCCTTGGAAGAGCTAATGTTTTGAACACAATCAGACCATGCACACTCTCTTTGTGTTGGGCTGACTGGTCTTGCCACAACACCGATGCTTCTCCCAACTGGTGTGAAGCTGTGACATGCGTGCCCTTCTACGCTACTAACTTTACCGTCAGGAATGGAAGCGTTGCTGTTGTTCTGAACTCCTCGAGACACAACAGTCAGAGATGTTGCGCACTGTCAATGAGTGTCCTTGGGCTGCTTCAAAACAACACTTCTATCCAACAAGATGGACCATCATTACAGGTCTGTGCGCCAATGACTCGAAGCGAATGTCTCGGTGGCTGAGGCAAACCATTGTGTTCATTCATTCATCCTTGCTCGCCGAGATGTACTGGAGCGCACGCAAGAAAACAGTTGCCTAGCATGTATGCCTGTAGCCACGACTCTCACCACGCGGCAGAGTAGAGGACAGCAGGATATATGCACGTCAGGATTTGATGTACATGAGTCCAACACCTCTGTCTACCGACCTGCCTATATCAGCAACATCATAACACAGGACTTGCTGGCAAATCTCGCGGGTGGTCGCTGTCTACAGCTGCATACTGGGGCAGGTTTTACTATTGTCGAAACCACAACAACGACTTTGGCATACTACACTATGCACAATTATATGTCGTAAATAATTACACTGTTGAGTGCTGGTGCACAGTTGGCTTGCGGGCGAAGCTCGTTCAAGCGAACAGTGTTCAGCATCAACGGCAGGCTGGTAACCGCATTCAGGCAATCACGTCACTGCAATGCTTTCCATTGTAGCGCTACTAACATTTTCATTGATCTGGCCTTTTCAAGCTCTGGCTGATGTCTGTCCTAGTTCAGAGTATCTCAAAATTCGTATTGGCACTTCGTCTCCCCAATACTTGGCTCTCGGTGCGCACTACTCTCCATCTGCACCGTCACCAGTGCAAACTGAAACGATTAGAAGTGCGATTCGAGGTGGAAGAATGCCATTCATAAATACACGTGGGAATAGCTCGGCTTGCTGTACCAGCTGCCTGTGTGCCAGCTCACACAGGTTCACAACACAATCACTGTTGAGGATTCAGCTTGTGTAGCTGACTATGGCCTCCAACATCCCTTCGCGGGAACGGGACGCAGCCAGGTAATTCTGGCATCGCCCTCAGATGGATGTGCCCCACCTGGGGGCACTCTTCCTCGGCACTCGATCATTCTGTCAAGACGAGGCAACTGTACCTTCCAAGAGAAAGCAGCCGTGGCTGCCGAGGCAGACGCATCTGGGTTGATCATCATCAACAACTCCTCCGAGTGCATGTATCCCGTGTTCGAAGAGAATAGCACTGACGTGCTGTCACACTTGTTCATAGCATCGACCCCACTAGACGACGTAGCGCAAGCCCTCATCGATGCAGTTTTGGCTTCAGCAGACTCTGAAATTCCGGTGCTGGCAGAGTACTCAAGCATACGAACATACGTGCTCGACCCAGCTGCAGTCGTGTTGCTATGCATGGCTGTAGTGACTATTGTAGTCGCAGCAGCATGGGCGGGGAGTGATTACAAGCACGCCCTCGCCAAGCAGGAGCACAACGACAGCCTGAACACATCATCTGATGACCAGCTTGCCAGTGCTGCTGGTGAGGAAGGTGCGCAGTAGCTATACTGACTCGGATCACCTGCCACATGCAGCAGCAGGGCTTGCCTGTGAGAGCATTACGTGTCATGGAGTCGATGCCTGTCCTCTCGACACGTGTTTCCAAATGACCACATTGCGTTCCCTGGCAAATCATCTGCAATCCACTAGAACCTGCTACCTCTCACAGCCGTGACACTTGCCATCCAGTACTGCATCGTTGCACCATTGCCCGACAGGACGGTGGCACCAAACAATCCCGCCCAGCCCAGTAGCCCCACTCAGCAGTACCGCCCGACCCAACAATACCGCCCAGCCCAACAGCACGCCGACGTTTGATGAGGCCCTCAGGCAAGGCCGATGCTAGTCATGCTTCGCCCGCTCACTCTGTAACAGCAACCCCCATATGCTTTGTCTCACCTGATTTCCGAAGATACAACGGCCCCGCGTCGCCGCAGGGATGGATCAGGCGGTCATCACCGTGCCTGCAGTGCTCGTCTTCGTGGCAGCCACCTCAGCCATGATGTTCATCCTGTTCTTCGTCATCAACAAGTACATATTCTACGTCTTCCTCGCGCTCTTCTCCTACGGCGCTGCCGTATCCGGGGCCGTCTGCATCCACGCCCTCGTCGCCGAGTTCCGCCCATCGTGGCTGCACCCTACCGTCAAGCTGCGACCTTCCTGGGACGTGCCGGTTGCCGACCTCGCAGCCGGCGCCGTCAGCATCACAGCCACGGTGTTGTGGCTTGTATTCAGGTACGGCCATTGCCTCAACCGCATGACTCTTGCCCATCGAGGCACCTGTGGCAGATTGGGCTTAAGGCCATGTGCGGAATAAGTTTGTCGACATCATGCAGTGATGGATGAGCACAGGCGTCCATGCATGTATGTGTGTGAGGTGCTTAGATCGATAGTAGAGCAATAGATCAACACGGGTTTTTGGCCCAGCGCCTCTAGCCAGGCGTGTACTGGTAGACCCTATGCTCAACCTCTCAGCCCAAGCAAATGCGATGCGCACTGGTTTGGACGCTTACAGATGCATGAAGTACAGAGTGCCTGCATGCTCTCGCCCGTCAGCGCGCCGCCCATGGCTAGCAGATTGCACGGGTGTGTGTTACACAGAGATTAACGCAACAGCCCGGCATCGCCATGGGGTAAGCGCACAAGCCAACACAAGCGAAACAACAAGCACGTAGACCCAAGCAGACGTCACACCCAAAATCCCCGCTACCCGGAACGCTATACGCACAAATACATACATCAATCAATCCAACCACAAGACCACTCACAATGCCCCAAATGTAGCAGCAGCCTAGCAGAACCACTCCGACACACTACAGGGCCCTTGAATCCCGTACGCCCCAGAATCCTGCATGCACACCCATCGTCGCCCAAAAAGCATGTCATGGGCAATCACCCATGGCGGCAGAGGCGGGCACGCGGCACCCCCCTTCACGGCGGGCCCGCGATCAGGAAGAGCTCGGGTAGGGGTGACTGGAAGGCAAATGACCGAGGTAGGGTGGGGACGAGCAGGCAGATGGGGGTTTGGACGTGTGGACAGTCGGAGAGGGGCGGGGGCAAAGGGGGGGAGCAGGGGGGGTCCGACTGGAGGAAGGAGAGGGGCTGGGGGGGGTGTTTCTGTTGTGTGTTTCGGTGCTCCTTGCCCACCATGGCCACAAGTGCAGACAGGGCTACACCGTGCCTTCTGTGTGGCACTCAAAATCAAAGCATTGGCCATTACGTCACAAACAGGACATATGAATTATGGCAGATTGTCATGCACGGGCATCCTGACACACACCTCTGTGGATGCTGACGAATACAGATACTGCATATGCATGATTAAAACGAGCATCTGGTTGTTGTGTGCTATGATACTTCCTATTTTTGGCATTGGTCACGGACAGAGCAGAGTTGTCAGGGGTAAAGAAGCCCGTGATTGAGGAGGATTTCCACATTGTACAGGTGGCGGCACACAGCATATGCACGGGTGGACCTAAGCCAGCTGGCTTAGGCTGACATTCGCCCTGATTTTAATGACTTTCCCATGGTAGCCAGTTGCCAAACTGATTCAGCCTGGTTCTACTGTCTTTCCAGCATAGAAATTTGCTACTTACTAGAAGCATGCTCGTGCTGGCAAGGGTGTGGTGAGAGTGTGGTGTGCCCCTGCATAAGAATGAAGAGACCAGAATATTAATCAACTAAGTACTGCCATGTGTGGTGCACTGGCTTCAAGGCTCACATCAACATGACACTGTGCACAACTGGTGCTCAACCTGACCAGGCGCCTCGTAGGCAATCATTATGTTTTCATTGAGAAATTTCAATTTGTAAGGTTCAGTATTTGGGCCCAAACCCTGGAAAATCACCACAAGCTCCCAAAGATGCTCGTGGGCACATGGATCACTGCGCGGCACCCACGGCACGCTCAGGTCCCGCGCGCCGACTAGTTGGAAGCTTGGGGGTAACCAACGTGGCTCGTGTCTGCGGCCTGGGTGGCCAGAGGTCCGCCACGGAGGCCCTGGGACCACTTTCGTGGACCGCGTGGACGCGTCTGCTTGTGGGGTTCCAAGTTTTCCAACATCAAGCTTGCAATGCCACCCTCGGTTGTCGAAATTCCTGAAGTACATCTAATGTATCATCATTCGATCGTTCTGTAGAGTGCACCTAATGCTACCATATGCATAGTCGAAGTACTGAGCTAGGTTCAACGTTGACCAGCTGGTGTGCTCCGTAACGAGTTCACATCCGTCCGATCTAGATCTATCTATCTAGATTGCACAGGGACGCGGCATCTGAGGTTGGGCAAGTTCACACGCACAGGCCCTATAGTATTGTCTGTACTGGCCAGAATTCTTCGAACCATGGTTCCTGATGCTTCCGCGGAAGCCCGAGGCTGTTGTGGTGCAAGCCACGTTGGATTATCTACCAGTACCGCATTTTATTTTATTCACGCGCCAATCACCCTGTGTGGCTCAACTCTTGTTGATCCGCACCCACGCGTATACGTACGGTGTGCGAGGGTGCATATCTAGTGTCCAAATTCACATCTTCGCGGCGACGCGCTGATCATGACGGACAGCTTGTTGCGACTCATATCTTCGTACGTCATGATGGGTCGGAATTTATGTAGTTACATCGAAGAGGGGCACGGTCACAGGTAGTAGTAACAGGGCAAACCCACAAAGTGGACCAAGGTCATGGAATCAGACAACAGCAGCACAGGCGCGCCCGGCCACCGAAGCCCGCTCGCGGCGAGATGCGGATAGGGTGGATGCATGTGTGTATGATTATTGACTACATCGCCACGTGCATGTTCTTACTCTCCCTTTGACAATACACGCGTAAACGTTGTCACAAATGAACAGACGCCACAAGCGCCCACATTTTACAATAAGTAATTGGTCTGCGCACCACCACAGGAGTGTTGTAGTCGCCTGGCGATATGGCGAAGTTCCATAAACGCCGGTCATTTTTGGAACGGCCGGTGCTCGCACGCTTTTAGAAAGCGCAGCATGCTGCAGCTTCGCAGCTTTCAGTGACGTGACGTGGTTCTTTAGGCTTTACAATCTTATGCAACTCTTGTTCATGGGCGCTGGCAATCACAGGCCCAGCTCTGATACGTGGATTATTGTCGACCGTATAGGCTTGTGAGCGCAAGTGCAGCGCAGGCGTTTGTATAGATCTAGATCGGAGGCGTACCATGTGTCCATTCCGATGGGGAGCCTGCCGGGGACATTATCACGGTTTACGTCATCCTAACAATTAGGGGGCATCGCGATACATATCGCAGAGGAGCGAGAGGTCGCACACGCGCCCCGTATCGCTGTGAAGTGCTGCCGCCCGCAATGCACTGGACCGCAAGTATTTTCAAGCCGAAGCTGTCGTGGTGCCGCCATGACGGTGATCGGCGACGGGGGGCCCACGTGCACGATCAACGCCATGCATATATATGCGAACTCCGGGCGGCCGTAGCGCGACCGTGCAATCCAACCGGCCTCACACGGTGTATGTCGGTTGCACAGTGGAATAGCAGGATGTGCATCACGCGCACGACCATCACACACCCAAACAATCTGTTGTGGGTTGAGAGATCGGTAGAAATTCAAGTGGCCAGGAGGTCGGCTGTGCCATAGCGCTGCCGTGCAGTTGTGATGGCGCTACGGCCCACAAGCACCCAAAAACTCGACCGAGCAAAGCCTTCGGTTGGGCATCGAACTACCCTGCCACCCCGAAACAGCGCTGTCCGTTACCAATCCCTTGCCTCGTGTGGGGCAGGGGCGATTGGCTCTGTGGCGCGAGGATAGTGGCCATGGCGTCTCGGATGATCACGAGTTGGTGGGGCAGTCAGCCAACAAATGCTCCTGATTGTGCCAAATCTCTAAACCCTGTTGCCGCTGTTGTTGGAACCCATGCACGGACCCAGAAATGCGAACTGCGCTTGTCTTATTGATCCACTTGACTTGCCGGTTAGAGCCCATACTTTGCAGTGGAGATCTAGAAACGCAGGGCATGGGCCGTACGGAGGAAGCACCTGCATGTCGCGTAGGCGCTCCTGCGGTCATGGGGTACTGGTAGTGCGGGGGAGTTCAGTCGAATGCAGAAGCAGTGACGGATCCATGTATGAGCCCCGCAGCAGCGATGAGCCGCAACAGAGCTCAGTGTGTGTTGGTAAATCTGCAGCTCTGGGGTCGGTCGCTGCGCACGCAGTAGTGAGGGCTTGAAATTACTCCCCTTTCCCCTCGCTTCAGCACCCGGCAGGAGCGCTGCCAACAGCCATATGTGCTTGTCGACAGACCTGCTTACTTTTCCTGCGAATGGATACGCCGCTTGGCGTTGCCGAGGTTCAAATGGCAACGCCCACAGAAGGCCCCAGCACACCACGCAACCCACGCAGCCCATATACCCTGTTCACTGCATGGGACGCAATGCATGCCGTCTCAAAGATGCAGAGGAGTCACGCAACGGCTCTCAAGTCTGTCGCCTGGGATGTGCTGGAACCCAAAAACCCCGAAATTTCGGGCCCGAAATGAGGGAAGATAGTGTTGAAAGATAGTGTGGAAAGAATAGTGTGGAAAGTGTGGAACATTCACCCAACCAAAAAATTCACGAAACATAATCCCCGAATTCAGAATTTTGGGTTGTGTGCCCATCTCAATCTGTCCCAGGATGCATGTGTGGGAGTCAAAGTGTTGTGCAGGCACGCAAGTTTTGCGTGGCTCCTCCAGAATGCGCTCGGCATGTGCTTCATCGCTTTCCTGCTTCAGACAGTGGCGCTGCCCAGCGGCCGCGTCGCCACCGTCTTCCTCGCGGCCCTCTTCTGCTACGACATTTTCATGGTCTTCATCACGCCACTCTTCATGCCCCACGGCGACTCTGTCATGGTCAGAGTGGCTACAGGCGGCGACACGCATGAGGTGCGCCCCTTGCCAACTGATGCACTGCTCACATGGGAACCAATGCTGCAGAACAGAAAGTTACGAGTGGTGGCCGCTGCCAATGATACGGAACCAGCCGCACACCAGCCACGCGGTCATTCCCATGCCAGTCAGCGCCGGTGACTCGCCGGTATGCATGGAACCCATGCATATATTCCTGCCATGTACAAGGAATAATCCACTCTGCCGGTTGACTGTCGACCGCCAATCCTGTGATCAGGCCGCCGCACCCACCAGTATATTTGCAGTGGCCCCATTCGTGTAGCAATCTGCCATCACCGGGCAGCTTCATAGAACAAGTAGGGGAACACGGCACACCCGAGCGAGCAGCGTCCACAGCACGCAGCCATCACCAAGTACACGGTTGACGCAGTGGAACGTGGGCTGCAGCCACGCTGTTGCAAAGCAGAGCACATGTGAAAGCTTTGTCACTGTGAGTCTCAGTGTGAGGACAGTGTGAGGACATGGCGATGCCTGCAGGTGCTGCCCATGTTACTGGTGATGCCTCGGATCTTGCCGCCACTGCACAGTGACACGATGCTGGGCTACGGAGACGTGGCCGTTCCCGGCCTGCTCGTCATGATGCTCCGCAGGTTTGACATTGCTTCCGGAAGGGGCGCAGGCGCTGAGAGCTACACGCTGTGGACGGTGCTTGCATACATCGTCGGCCTCGCACTCACTGACGTCGCCCTCGCAACCCATTTCGGTGGCAGCAAGGGGCAGCCCGCGCTGCTCTACCTCGTGCCGTGCACGCTGGGGACGACATGGGCTCTGGCGTGGCTCAGGGGGGACAGCAGGGTGCTGTGGCGTGGCCAGATCGAAGAGTTTAAAGACCACGCGTCCGGCGAGGAGGTGGCTGTGGGGGCCAGCAGCTCGTCGGTGGCTGTCGATGTCTCGCAGTCTGGCGGGCAACTGCTGGATGCATGCTGACCATGCATACTGCATGTGTGCCTGCGGGGTATGCCGATGCTGAGCTCTGCTTGTATGCGGAGTCACTGGGAGGGGGGGGGGGCTGCATGCATGCGTGGAACGGAGGTTCAAGCCAGAGCATGGCAGTGAGCCTTGTGCCAGATGAGTGGCCACCGGTGGAACCTGAACCGGGGGTGGCAGGTTGTCTACTACCCATGAAATCCAGTCTCACTTGGATCATGGCTGAACACTGCACTGGCATACTGCGGCAGCCAGCTTGCCCGATAACGTACCAAGCGAGTGTTTGTGTGCTTCCGGAGTGGTGATGGCCGCACACGTCCACGGACGAGCAGTGTGTGTTCCAGTACGGTAGTCACAGTGAACACATCGACGCACACTCCTGCCAGTCCGGGTGTGCAAGCATACACGTCGTTGACATACGCACTGTTCAGTGGCAGCATTGGGTATCTGTCATGCATGTAGTGTACACAATGGTGCCGTGAAAGGTGTGCAGTTCACCACAAACTGTAACTTGCCTGTTCTCGTAAGCCCAAAGCCACATCACCTCCACTCGTACCTATGTTAGTTCCTGCAATGGCGTGATGTGCACTTGTATCACGGAGCCAAGTCTTATAGCTGCTTGTAAGACAGCTGTTCAGGTAGACACGCCTACTGCAGAGCATTTTTCCGGGACGGGGGAGTGGCTGCGTTTCGGTCCAAGACAGCTCAAAGACCTACCATCCATGGCCTTTGCACAGGACGGTCCTTGCCTTCCTCTTTGTGTCAAGCGCACTGTGGATGCGGTTGGAGCCATCGTGGCCGACACTGTCCAACAGACCGCGCCCTTAACGACTCACCACTCCACCAACCTTCGACGTCAGACCACATACAGCCTGTTCATTCCAGGTCACACCAGACTGAGACGGAAGTACGCAGGAAAAGGCTCGTGATCAGGTGCCATGTAGTGGTGTCAGGCAGAGTTGTGATCAACTGCACTCCGCGACAGTGGTCACAGGCCACGCACGGAGAGTCACTCCCTACGACAGAGCACGAAAAGATTGACTCTCTAAGTCTGCTGCTATTGTGATGCAGCTAATGGGTCCATCCAGTCTCCAGACAGAAGACAGATGTGTCTGGAGGTCAACCCTTGGGCAATCGATTATGTCCTGCTTATGTCCTGCTCACAGGGAGACGTAGGTCAGGTTATGACGGCCTGTCACGGTTCAAAATAGTGCAGTCAGCCGTCTATTTTGATCTAGTGACGGCCGAGTTATGTGTTGCTCCATCAGCAGATGAATCTGCCTGCCTGTCCCACACAGGTCTGCGACACATACAAGCAGATCAGTCTGTTGCTCGAGCTGAGGGAGGGCAGAAAGCGTGCATTTTGTCCATCCGCACAAGCCGCTCATTCCAAGAGTAACTGGGGTCAAGTTCACGGCAATCCGCCGGAGGACGGGTACGCATGCTTTGGGCCGAAGTTCTGTACCAGCCATATGTGTGATCCTTGCCAACGCTGAGTCAAGAATATCAAAAGTGATGACTAGGAAAGCATTGCACGCTATGAGAGTAGGTGCTGTATTCTGAAGTAGCTGTAAAGCGGACGCTAGACAAACGTCACGCGTCTGCACCCGGAAACCGCGTCGGAAGCCACATATATAGAGTGCACTGAGTACAAGGAAGGAATTATGCTTACAGTAAGGAAATTCACGGGCGATGCCGCGGTACCCAGTCTCTTCTCCTGTATACTGCCATGGCGGGTTGTGAACGCGACAAATTGGCTCAGACAAGCAGACCATCTGTCTGCAGAGATTAAAGTGTGGTATTTATATTGCCTGTGGCACATTTGACCATCTAGGAATGTGACACGGACCGAATAATGAAAACAACGCTGCGCGAACTTAGATTGCCCAGCGCGAGGACAGTGGCACCATCGTAGAAGTGTGTCGTTCTTGACAAATCCACGTGGATTCATGGCAGGTCATCGCTTGGGAAGATTTAGTCTGTGAACGGGAGACTGTAACAGGCCCGCAAAGTTGTAGTTCTTCTCAACAAACCAGTTCCATGCATGCAGTGCACAGTGTGCGTACAACACTCCCAAGCATTCTGCTACATGCGTTTCGTCTTCAGAACCTCGGGATCCACAGCACTTCCACACCACCCCGACGCGCATCCTGGCTCAACAGAGCCGGCACGCTGAACGGGGCGTTCCAAAAGAGTCACTGTAGCAAATCGTTCGTACTACAACCGCTACGCACACTGTCACGCTGCTGGTGCGCCTGGTAGCAAACCAATGATCAGGCACTGAAGGCACATGAACGGCCTATCCCTTCAGACAACGACGAGCGCGAGATCCTGGCCCAATCGAAACAGATCAGACTTCCGAATCACACTCAGCAATTGTTCGATCGTTACAACGCCATGTATTTCAACGAACTGATATTAAGCTGTCACGCCGCCTGTGGCCATCATGTAAACGCTCCACGCGTCAATGCAAATCACTTGCTCGCATCTCGTGGAGGTAATTTCTCTGTACTGCTGGATGCTGGCCGGCTCTCGGCACACAGAACGGCGCACTCTGGCACATCACGCAGGACATCCTCCTGACGAGAACGGCTGAACGTGCATTCTGGTTTGATTCCGTGTGCCGGGTCGCTTTACCGTCTGTCGTCTGCACGGCAGCTTCGTCAAACAAGAAGAGTGCGCCACTTGCGTTTTACAAAGTCCGCGCTCGCAGAAAAACTTCAGTGTAGCAACGGCGGGTTGGCTGTTAAGATGTCTCACCCAATGCCGTGCGTCAGTTCGCCAGCGAGGCTTTGGGGAAGACGGAGCGGAGTTATGGCAAAATACAGAGTCCTCGGTTGATACTTATCGGCGAGGTACGTGTGATGATGCTGTACTGAGTGTCATGTCCCATGCATTCTTGGCAGGCATGCTGAGCCTTTGGCCACGCCTTGTTGCTTCGCTCAGAGGCTCCATTGAGGCACGTTCGCGGGCACGGACTGTCCCCGGACCTATACCATCGCAAAGAATGTCACATGATTCAGATATATTATCGAGATGCAGCTGTAGCAAGGCATCACTCAACGAAAACGTCCAGAAAGTTGTCTTGAGATCGATCGTTATCGAAACTTGATACACGTTGGAGCAGCACTTGCAAATCGTGGCTTGCAATCAATGTGTATGTAATGTCAAAAGCCTCCGTTGTCGCTGCTCCGTTCGTAGCGTGTGGCACACGGGAAGATCATCCGCACCTGGCGCGGACGCACTTGCCGGCTCCAGGCATAGACACCGGAAGATAATCATTAAGAACCACCTGCCTGTAGGGCATCGCGTCGCTACCCGCAGGTTCGTTACGTCCCGCCAGTGTGCGTGACGGTCGCGGCGATGCATCCAGTAGTTTTCTCTACCCGACACACTGTCTCATTGAAATGCAACAGCCTGCATTGATATGGTGCAATTTCGTGTCATTCCTGGCTTTGGTGGTTGAATCAACACCCTTTACTCTGCGAATTGGTGCATTGTCGTGAGAAGCCAATACCTCCTACTTCTTGCAGGGAATAGACGCGCAGATGATTGTACTGGTGATGAGATGAATGCGTGATAGCAGGTCGGGATCGCCACGCTGTGGCCTTGAAAGCAAGGTTAGCAGTGCGGGGAGGCCTCGGGCCTGCCGCCCGCAACATGCATGTGGTGAGGCAGGAGCGCATACACAGTAGTGTACAGTCGGTAGGAAATCAGCCTACCGACGTTGACGTTGAGCAGCGCGCAGCGGCCACCCGTGATGGCGGGGAAGTTGTTGCTGGGCGTGCCCTGCTGGTGCATTCTGCGGCAGCAGGGATTGACACTGACTGCTCATTCGAGTGGATGTATGGAGGGTCGCCTGGGATTGATGCCGCTCTGAAGGACACCAGCTGCGCTGAGGTGGAGCTCCGACTGGGTGTCCCCGTCGCACTTCTGGACACGGCTGCGCTTCCAGCAGCTTTTGCTAAACATGTGACAGTCCGGGGCATGAATCTCGCATCTGGGATAGTTCCAATACTCCAGGTATGCTTTATCACTACATGGTATAGATATTTTTGCTTTGTGCGGCACTTGACGGTACACTCCCGCAGCTGACCTGCCTGGTGTCAGTCGGTAACCTGTCCAGGACAGCAATCTTAGCTCTAAATTGTTTTGATGGGCCGAGAAGAAGACACTTTGCACACTGAATTCCAGTTTTTCCCTGTGTCGGTCCGGTCCAATCCTGATGTAAACCGGACATCTCCATTGCCTCTTTTCTGGCTCATTCAGCTGCCAACATGCCGCAGTCTGGATATCAGCATCTTGTGTGGTGCCATACCTGAAAGAAACGCGTGCTTTGAATCGAACCTTGTCATATCAAGTTCGTTGGTCGATTTGCAGAAATTTTACTGCAATGTGTGTTTTTATCAACTATACAACCATGTTCAATATCTGTCAGTTGAATTTTCACTACTGTTATGTCATAGGTCGGCCCTGATGCCCTGATGCTGCAATGTGACTGTCACATGTGACAGCAGCTGCTTCGGGTCCGATTGTGTGGGACACCTGCACATGTTAGGGCGTCAGAAGTCACAACCCAGCACATCGAGGCCACTCAACAGCCACTCAAGCAACCTACGTTCGTGCAGGTTAGCCCTTTGGGGCGTCTTGCTGTTCCAGAGGGCTCCGTATGGAGGTTTGAGAACGTCCAGATCTCAACACTGTCGTTTGACTGGTTTGTGGAACAGCCGCTCCGCAACCAGGCACCCCCCAGCAGCGCACAAGCGATGGCAGTCGAGCCTGTTCGTATCGAGCTCGTCAACAGCAGCTTGCAGTGTCCAAAGTGTGCTACATATCATGAGAATGGGATGGGCGCCTCCTGGCTTGCGGCCTTTGGCAGTCACATAAACTCGGTACGTGCCCATCGGCCTGAGTCACACAATGCAATTCCAGTTCAATTACAACGCAAGAGGATATGCACGTATTGGTGAACGCACGTCAGCCACCGTCCGTCGACAAGTCTGCAGAGGTACATCTGACACTGGATCATTCGAGGCATCTGACGCATAATCACGCATGACCTGTATCACCGTTCACCTCGCCTCTACATCACCTGCGAAGCTGAATACGTGTCACTCCATCTCAACGCTCCCTGCATCTCCTGCACAGCTGCGGCTGGCACTGATGCACGGTCCCCTGTAGCGCAGCTGCAGCAGAGTGTACCTGTGACGCCAGACCCTCCAGCGGCAGGTGCTGGCTAGTGGAAGAGCTGCTGCGATGGAACCAGAACGCGGCCTCCCGCCATGCAGGATGAAAAGGACGGGCAGGTAGGGTTTGTCTCGAGCTCCGACTGGCGGCATCCGGAGCCGTGGCTACCGCCTGCGCCCCTCACGGCTGCCTACGCGCCCTTCCAGTGGCGTCTCACCAACGTCACCGTCACCTGCGAGCAGGGCGACGTGGCGATGCAACGCATGGCCGCACTGCCGCGGCCGGGCGGCGCGCACCACGGTGCAAAGCAGGGGCGGGGGCAGTACTGCTACCATGCCGCGGACAGGGGCGAGACGTACCGGGGTAATCTAGCGTTCAGCGAGTCTGGCCGCCCATGCGTGCGCTGGGGTGATTCCGGCCAGCCTGGCGGCGCCAACGTCCTCAGCTCCCAGCACCTCCCCAGCTCGTACGGCGCCGCTTCTCCCCGTGTGGCCTCCGTGCATGCGCAGCTCCTGTGTGTGACGGACATCCTGGCATCACGCATCCTTCATGTGTTTATTCTGTCTTGGCAGCGTTGCTGGTTCACAACTGCATGTTGTGTACATGCCCGCACAGCAATGGGGGGGGAAGAGTCGGGCAGGCTGCTGGCACGGAGCGATGGTTTGTGCCGTTGTCAGGCGCCTGCAACTCAGCCGAGTAGCTCTGTGATACGCAGACAGGGCAGGCAGCGCAGGTGCCGTGGTGTTGGTAGCTTCTTGTTGGGGTCACGTGCCGCCTGCGTCCTTCATGCGTGTCGCATGCGATGTATGCATGTTGCCAGAGTGTGCCGCATGCTTCAGTCGGTCCTGTGCACTGCGTTGAGGCTGACCGTGGCCGAGTGGCCGATATGACATGTGTCGGGTCTCTTCCCAGCACGTGGCTTGCAGAACATCACCATTGTAATCACGCTGACACTCCATCATTTGAAGATGTCACTTGGGAATGCAGCCACAGGCGGTGCAGCTGAGCCGGGGTGTGTACAGCGGGCTAGAGACTGCGGCGTGCCGGAATCCTCTGGGCATGTTTGAGAAGCCGTGGTGCTACGTGGAGGGCGCGCCCTTCATTGAGCGCTGCGCCGTCCCCGAGTGCGTCCCTGCTCAAGAAGCCGGCCCGGACATTTCGACGGCCTCCAGCCGCTGGGTGACGCTCCTGGCGATTCTGATCAGCATCGCCGGCCTGCTGCTGATCGCCCTCCTGATCGTTGTGATCGTGAAGATCATGCATGGCACATGGTCGTGCGCATCCGCCACGACCAAGGCAACCCCGACCCGGACGTCGGAGAGCGCGAGCACGTCCGGGGCGGGTCGGAAGCTGTCAGAGGTCACCACCGTGACATCCGCGCCGTCGCTACCGCCGCACGCGTCCGCGATGACGGCGCCGCCTGGTGGCGGGCTCAGCCAGTCTACCCGGTCCCTGCGGCAGAGCTCTCACGGCGGCGCCGTCGGGGGCTCCCCGCATGCCGCCGAGCTCCGGACAGCAGTGGAGATGGCGGAGCGGTCTGTGGACAGCTCGCCGCACCCGCGCGAGGCGGCTCACACAGGTGTGACAGGGGGGGAGCGGGACACGCGCTCTGCGCCGGCGGGTCGGTCGCCGACCAGGCCGACGTCGGAGCCGGAGCTGTCGGCGCGTGCGATGGCAGGCCAGCAGCGTGCGCAGCCGGGGTGTGGCCGGGGTGCGTTTGGGGGGGTGGCGCCGGGGGGGCACACCACGGAGGCGGGTCCGCCGTGGCACCATGCACACGCCGACGTCCTGCACCGGCCGCAACACCGGCCACGGCAGCGCTCAGCAGAGTTCCTCCACATGCCGAACGTCGCGAGCCCGACGCTGCAGCACCTGATCGCGCGGGCAGACTCTGTGCGCAGCGCCGGTGCGACGCCGTCGGCGGCGGTTACGACGCAGCCGCGGCCGCACAGCGCCGGCAGCGCGGTGTTCCCGCACGCGCACGTCGCCCACGTCCACGCCCGCAGTGCAGCTGTGCAGAAGCTGCTGCTGGAGGCGGAGACGCGGCCGCGGGCCGTGGAAGAGGCCCTCGCGATCTGGAACTCGGCGGACCCCAGCCAGATCCGGGCGGGCGCGATGAGCGACTCGAGGAGCCACGCCACGTCGTCGCGATCGGACTACGTGCAGTCCATGCATGCAGCGTCCGGGGCCGTCAACACGACACCGTCCCGCGCCACCGACGTGCAGCACACCGACTTTTCTGCGTCGGTGCTGGACAGTGGCACGGTGAACGAGGTGGATGTCCGGGGAGCGGGCGGCGCGGTGCCAGGCCCCGGCGTGGTGGCTGCGATGAGCTCGGCGTTCTCCGGGCCAGTTCCCGGCGGCCTGCCGCGGCCGTGGCACACAGCCCACATGCGGCGCCTGGGCGAGTCAGAGCGCACGGTGAGCGCGAGCTGGGAGTATGCGGCCGCGTCGCCAACGGGCACACACGCGTCGCGTGTAGCAGCGCATGGCCATGGCTACGGCACGATGGCCGAAGGCCCCCAGCCGTACGAGCTCGGGCCGCACTCCCACTCGGCGTACCACCAGTCTGTGCACCAGTCTGTGTCATCCAAGTCAGGTGCGAGCTGCTGGGCCTCCTTGTGGGCCATTGTGCAAGCTTGTCCGGGGCGATGCCCGCTTTTGGCTGTAGTTGCATCCAGTCACTGTCATGACCATCCCTGCACATCTGCACACCGGTTCTGGCGCTGGGTATCTAGGAACACGCGGTATCTAGCGCAGCCATTCCCAGAATCCTGGTCACAGCATGCCTTGGACATTGTGACAACTGCGTGGCCTCCCACCATCAGCGACCCCAGTGCCTGCTTGGGAGGGTTTTCGAAAGCACCTTCTGGAGCTGCACAGTTGATGTGGACCAGTGTCCATTGCGGTACCAGGTCCATAGCGGCAGGAAGGTCGGGCCGTGCCGCTTGAAACGAAGACATGCATGCGTCTGTGTCGCGTGCTAGGCCGCGAATAGATAACCTCCTGCTCTAGGTTGTCGCGTGGTCGACAGATGCGTGGTACACCGCAGGCGGGCGCGCGTGTCGAAAATCAGGTCTGGCTGCCATCCGGGACGCTGCAGGTGACACGGCTTGCCTCAGCAGCTACACAAGCGTGGCGCTGCTGATGCCAGGTTCCGCTGTTCATCGCAGTGTGCTGGGAAGCTGGTAATCGTAACGCGCGGCGTTACTTCGACGGGTCACCCGTCGGGTGTGCACGACGCGAAACGCTTGGCACCACTCGCGGCACTCTGCGTGGCCCCGCCAGGGCCGTCTATTGTGCGCTGAGGGTACACTGTACAGTGATCTTGCCTGCTGATTGTCACGGTCGGTAGATGCAGCATTCGTGGGGTCGACGAGCATGCACGGCCGTGCGTCGGTCGACTCCGCGTCCGCAGGTATCTTCGGAGGTCTCAGCGTGGCTTTTGATGCACTAGAATCACATACCGCCGGTTCAGCAAACGGGCCGTTAGGTCTCGTTTCTTTCATACGTAAAAATTCCGTACAGAGCGCTGTGATAACTGTGCTGGCACCGCGCTGTCGTAACGCACACGCCGAAGGAAACGCCCATACATACGCCCTGTACATCTCGCCTGTTCCCCGTCATCCTGAGCCTGCCCTGGCTGCACGGCTGATTGTCTACCGACTGTCCACCGCCGGTCATCCAATGTGTGATGTCCATCGTGCGTTTTCTTGGCTGTTGGAGCATTCTCACCGTCTCCCCCGAGCAGCTTCGGTGCCAGCCCGACCTGACGCCGGGCCTCTGTGTGCAGAAACATTCCAGTCTGACAGCTTGACGTCACTGTACCAAGTGAATCTGAAGGACCACGACATCAAAATTGGCAAAGTTCTTGGCAGAGGCTCCTTTGCACAGGTACCTCCCACCTCGTCCTATCCTGTGCTGATGCAAACCTCTACCACACCTGCAGACCCTCCGTGCCATATCTACAGACTCTCTGTGCCATAGCTGTAGACTCTCCGCACTTCACAGGCCCGAGGTAGTCATTCAGCGGTTCTGCAGCTGGGATGCAGCGTGATGGCCCAATTGATTGTGCACGTGGCCTCTGCTGCAGTCAATCCTGTGGGGAACAGACAACCATAAGCACACCTGCCTGCCTGAGATCCCCGAGCTTCCCGCACTGGGTGAGCCACGGCTCCACCCGGCCCGCTGCTGGACCCGTTGGTGTACATCGGCACTGAAACCCCGATGCTGAGGGCGCCCGTGTGCTGAGGCTGGCCATGGCATGCGTGTGCTGTCGTGATCGTCCCTCACCCTCGAGCTGCAGTCGTGATCGTCCCTCATCCGCGCGCCCCGCCGTGCTTAGTTCTGCCGCCTGGCAGTTTCCGTTCCTCTGGTGGTCCTGGTGCAAGACGGCAGGTGCCCCGCGTGCCGGCGCCGCTCTGCTCACGCTGCTCTCCTCCCCTTGTGTTATTCTGTATGCCGTTTCCTGTTGTCCCGGTTTCTGCCACGCTGGTGACCGCTGCCACAGCAGCCCTGCAGAACACGGCCATCACTGCCCATTCTCTGCCCATTCTCTGACACTGCCGTGCGTCTACAGGTGTACCAAGGCCTGTGGAACGATACAGCCGTCGCCATCAAGGTCATCGAATACAAGGACGGCTCCCGTGACGCGGTCAACCCAATCCTAGAGGCCTCACTCACAAAGTGCGTCTCCTCCGACACCTCCCCGCAGTCCCTTCCACGCATTGCATGCCCTGACGTCGTGCCCGCCTCTGCCTCCTCACACGCCGCGGCCCTGTTCTGACGTTGCACGTTCATCCCGGAACCACGTCCCGGTGTGTCAGACCCTCAGCCACCACCCCCCCCAATGCATGCATGCATGCTGTGACCGTGCTGCGGCGGGAACGCGCCTGGTGGCGGCGCTCCCGATCGTCGGAAACCTGCGTGCCTGACTTTTCTGCGATCACTTTCTGGGGCGTGCAGCTGCAGAACCGTGCCAAGTGTTCTGATGTGTTGGGTGTGAGGGAACAGCGTGTACCAGGAGGAAACGGCGGGCTCATGCGCAGTAGTTGTGCGCGGCCGAAGCGATGGCCGCAAGGTCGAACAAAAGCACGTGCAGCTGGCCTCTTTGAACGCATCGTGATTGCCCAACATTGGTGAGCAGGGAGCTGACGCACCCGAACGTCGTGATCACGTACGACTTTGGCTGGATCGGCCATGAGGTCAACCCACTGCTCTCGGTGCGGCCGGAGAACGCCGCGATGGTCATCCTCATGGAGTACTGCAACCTGAAGTCCCTGTCGACGAATATCCGGTACACGAACCGTTTCGGGCACCTCACCGGGCCGCTCAAGTGGTCAGCGATCGCGCATGCCCTCATCGACGTGCTGAGGGGTCTCAAGTACCTGCACGAGGTGGACATCGTGCACGGCGACATCAAGGGCGCGAACGTCATGCTCAAGAGCGTGCACAAGAGCGTCAGCCCCGTAAAGTTCACGGCGAAGCTAGCGGACCTCGGCCTCGCGCAGCTCCGCGGCAACGCGGTACGCTCTCCCCCCCCCCCCCCGGGCCCCAACCATTGGCAAATTGTTTCTATCATACCGCAACTGGCGGTCTTGAGTCTAGCTCCAGCAGAGGTGGTCTGTGCCGATGGACGTTCGGAGAGCTATGGAATGCTCTGCTGAGGACTGTTGTACCTCGTTGTGAACCGCACTTGATTTCATCAGCAGCTGGAGCGCACTGCATGCTTGTGCTCGTTGCCCTCCTTGGGCATGTCTTGTATGCGGAGGCTGCAGAGAAGGCCGCAGAACAGGGAACAGGTCGCACTGCCGTCCAGTGCAGCTGCGAGGGGCAGGTGGGTGTGTGGACAGTGCGGCCAATTGTGAGCGCGCCGGTCCCGGTCGCAGCGAGCCGACCCGCTGCCGTGGTGCAGATCATGGAGGGCGCGGTGGGGTCGCTCACCCATGCGGCGCCGGAGCTGCTCGATTCGCGCGGCAACACGACACAGTCGGATATCTACGCCTTTGGCGTCCTCATGTACGAGGTCATCTCCGGCAAGGAGCCCTTCAAGGACTGCGCCGTGCACGACCTCATCCAGGCCAAGACGACGACGCCGACCGCGGACCTGCTACCGATGGAGCGGGGGGACGACCCCATCCACGCGGCCTTTGTCAAGGTGCGCCCCCCACCTCTGCCCCTCCTGCTCACCGGGGCTCCCCAGCTTGAAACACGCGCTGAAGGCATATGGCCCCACGGAGGTTGCGCTGGGTAGTTTCCACGCCGTGGACGGATCTGTGGTGCAGCCACGATTGTGAGAGGCGCGCCGCATGCCGCACTGCGGGGTTTGCTCTGGGACCTCGAGTCTGAAGCGGCCCGTGCAGGGGCATGCGGCGCCTGTGTGAGGAGTAGGCTGACGCTGGCGTCTTCACGGGGTTGCGTTGGCTTGGTGTGGGACCCGTGGATTGTGTGGCAGGCACCTGTGGGTTCTAGGGAACCGGGCTAATCAGCATGCTGAGCTCATGCATGCATGCGCCCTGGCGCTCCACCTATCCCTCACATGCCGCTCACAAGCTCCGTGTTCAATGGGACTCGTGTTACAGTGACTGCAGGGCGTGTGGCGCTCCGCATGCATGCAGTCCACACCACATGCGTGTCGCGGTTGCACAGCGCCTTGGTCTCGAGAGTTTCTGGAGCAGTCTGCGCACTGGAGGACACCTCACCCCAGACTGAGAGCGAAAGCGTGGCCCGCGCGGTTGCGGCTCACATGCATGCGCTCCGTGCAGGTGTTCCAGCAGTGCGTCAAGAGCAACCCGGTGGACCGGCCGGCGAGCACGGACTTGTTTAACCGGCTGCGAAACATAGCCAACGCTGCGAACCTGTTCTCGCGCGACAGCACCGCCCACTACAAGCAGATCAAGGTCGACAGCGTCGGCAGCCCGATCAAGGGCCCCCGCGCGGAGCTCATCTTCAATGCGAAGCGCACGAGCAGCCAGAGCAGCCGCTGGTCGCGATCACCGTCGTCCGCGGACGCCATGGCCTTTGGCGGCGCGGGGTACGGCGGCGGGTCCGGCATGGTGCTGTTCCCGCCAGAACCCTACAGCGGCGGCGGGTTCCCGCGGCGGCCGGGCAGCCTCGCGAGCGGCGGCGGCCACCCGGCGCGGCCGCCGCGGTCGCCACGCTCCCACAACGCCCTCCACAACCTCAACTCCGTCGGCAGCACTGGCCGCGTGCCGTCGTCAGTCGACTCGATACCCCGCGGCGAGAGCCAGAACCTGTACGGCGACTTTGCGCGGTCGCCGACCGGGGACGGGCGGGCGTATGGACCGTTCCATGCGCGGGGCGGTGCGAGTGCCTTTTACGGCGGCGCCGTCAGTCCCACCTTCTCTGACCGCTCTCCCCTTGTCCCGGACCACCGCCCGCGCACGTACCCCGGCTCAAACGCGATGGCCGCGCTGTCCGACCCGCGCCTGCCGTACATGGCCAGCGCGTTCTCGGAACACTCCACGCCGGACTGGTCCGGGGCGGTGACGGGCCCGCGCTACGTGACATCCGCCGACTCGGTGCATGGGTCGCAGCAGTACCACACGCACCAGCTCGCACAGCAGCAGCAGTACATGCTGCACGGCGTGCGGACGATGCCGCCGCAGCAGTTCTACGGCCGGGTCACGCCCGCGACGTCGGCCGGGAGCATCCCCGCCTCGGGGCCGGCAAGTGGCGGCAGCCACCTCGCGTTTGCCGCGGACGGCCGGCCGGTGTCCGCCGGTTCGGCGCACATGCTCGTGGACCACCGCGGGCACAGCGTGCACAGCGCGATGCACCGCCTCGGCCCACGCGGGCTGTCGTGGGCGGGAGACGCGCAGTCGCAGTCAGGGGACGTCATGTCGCCGAGCGCGCGGGGTGGCGCGCTGTCCCCAGGGGCACAGTCGCCGCAGGCGCGGCCGGCGGGCATTCCGCTGGGGCCTCCGGGAGGCGGCACTGCGGCGGCAGTGCGGCCGGGCATCCCGTATAGCGCGGTGTTCAGCAACCCGACTGCGCAGCTGAACGACGGGGATGAGACGGTGCCGGAGGAGGGTGACACGACGAGCGACGAGTCGCGCGCGGAGGACGACACGCGCGGGAGTGTGGCGCAGCGCAAGTCTGGCAAGGGGCCGACAGAGCTGGAGTCGGGGCAGAAGGTACTCCTCGATGCGGACAGCGGCGAGAGCCTGCCGGACCGGCGGCGGCAGCAGAGCGGCAGCGTGGATTCGTTCAACCTGGATCTGGGGAACAGCAGCAACTTGCAACGCCTGCTGCAGAAGCAGGTGGGCGGGGGCAAAGGGGGGGAGGGGAGCGCTGCGGCGGGGGGTGGGGCGTCGGAGGGGAGCCAGTTCGCAGTGGACGACGCGCGGCGGGTGGCTGGGACGATGATTCCGGAGGCGAGCACGATGGACGGCCCGATCGACGCGGTGCCGCCGGCGGCACCACAGCCACGGCGGCGGCAGCCGCGGCCGCGGCCGGCCGTCGCGAGCCGCAGCCGCAGCGGGTTCCGGGGTAACAGCGGCGGCGGAGGCGGCGCCTCAGGCTCTGTCGCGCGGGCAGACGCCGGCGACTCTGCCCTGGGCGCGCCTGGTGGGGACGACGTGATGAGCGCCATCCACTCCACAAACACCGTGACGCTCAACCTGTGGGGTCACAACAGCTTCCAACACAGCCTGATGCATGATAGCCGAGACGCGGCCGACGTGAGCTTTGGGACCGACGCGGAGGGGGGATATCCTGTGCAGAGCATCATGGAGAGCATGCGGCGCATGGCCTCGATTGCGGGAGGCAACAGCTCGGTCATGCAGCGCGCGATCGGCGGCGGCTCCAACATGTCCTCTGGCCGGCTCGATCGCAGTGCCGCCCCGGCGAGCGAAATCGCAGATGCCGCAGGGGGCTCGCGTGCAGTCGCGCCGCAGCCCCGCCACGCCCGGTGGCTGATCGGCGCGGCTGCCGACCGGTCGGTCGACTCGGCCGGCGGTGATGCGGCCCCCCCGCGACCACCGTTGCACACCGCGGGCGGGGGGGACCTGTGGGACACGCTACCCCGGACGCCGTCGCTGCCGTCGGCTCGCGCGCACGACACGCGCTCGCACAATGCGTCATCGGTGTCGTTCACCAAGACGCATGACGCGGACCTCGCATCAACGGAAGCCCCGGGCTCCGCGTCCGCGGTGCCGCCGTCGCCGATCGCCGCGACGCAGACGTACCCCCGCACCCCGCAGACAAGCTCATACACGCACTCTCTGTCCCTGACGCCGTCGTCGACGTCCCGCCACCCGCAGCACACGCTGTCGCCGTCGTTCTTGACCTCCACCATGCCCTTCCTCGCGCCGCTGCCCCATGCGACCTCTCAGCCATCCCCAGAGTCCCCGCGGCCGCAGCACCAGCAGCCACCACGGCCGCAGTCGCCGCCCCCCAAACTGCTCTTCGCTCCCGGCGGACAGCATGCACAGCAGCTCTCCCCGGCTCCCCTGAACGCGTCCACGCTACGGTCGATGAATGCGCGCCCCAGCACGGGGCAATCGTCCATGATTAGCCGCTTCGCGATGCCGTCGCGGGCCGCGTCGGGTGCGGATGAAGAGAGCGCGATGCAGGGCGTCTCCGCGTGGCTGCTGGACCTCCAGCCGGGCACGCCGCCGTCGCCACCGCCGGAGGCGCCGCCCGTGAGCGGCGGCGTGGACAGCGGCGGCCGCCGCGGCAGCCACCGGCGCTCCAAGTCGCACAGCGGCCACCGCAGCAAGACGCGGCACAGCAGCAGCGGCGGCACCGTGCGCGGGAGGTCGCGGGGGGGGGACCGCGCCAAGACCCGGAACCGGGCGGGGTCGTAGCCGGTCGACGCGGGCGGAGGGGCGCTCAGAGGTACCCTCGGGCGCGCCCGCCGTCGGTGATCACCCCCGGGGACGAAGCGTGACCGTAGATCAACGCGGGTGTGTAACAAAGAGCCCTGCCGGACCAGGGCAGGGCGGGGTTGTGGTTATCAAGCTCGTGCAGTGTTGTGGCCACATCGTGCATGAGCATCGTTGTGGGTCTTCGTGAGTGGTGCGGCGCTGATGCGGCGCGCCCTCTTTCTTGCCAGGCTCGTCCCTCGAGGACTGCCAACCTGTTGAGGTGCACTGCTCGCACGAGGGTTTCCCGTGCGCGCCGCGGGCGGCCGCTGGGTCGGCGTGCTCAGGCCGTAGCCTGCAGAGCGCCCGAGGGGGGCTCTCGCGCGCGGCCAGATTCTTTATTTTTGCGGCTGCGCAGCCGTGGGCAGCGACGCTGTAGTGAGATCGACTCGGCGCCGCGGAGCGCGTTGCAGGGGTTGTGAGGCTCGTAGTGCAGGGTCTGTCGGGGGGGCTGGGTCGAAAGCTCCTGTGCGAGCCCGCGCTCCGCTGTCAGGGCAGCGAAGCAAAGGTGCGGTAGTGTGAAGCAGCGACGGGCGATCCAGCCGGGCTATGTGGGAAACAGCTGGTTTCCGGTTACACAGTTCAGGGTGCATGGTCCAGGAGCATAGCCCAAGTGCATCACTGGAATGTAGGGTCATAGGATGCACACGACTGTTTGATTTGCCAGTGCCGTAGGAGCCGCAGGTTCCACTGATGCAGACTCGTCAGTCACCCTCAGTGCAGGTTGGATGCCGCTCGCTTGGTCGCCAGGCCCTGCCGGGCATGTCGTGGACGGCACAGGGGGGAGCGCAGACTATGGGACAGTTTCTGCGCCCTTACCATGACAGGCGTATCACTTATTCAAGTACTGCATGTTGACAGATTGTGTTCTTACCGGGCGAGAATATCTCGTATCGATTGTTGGTTGAATATCTACATGGCGATTGTGCGATGGGGGCGCAAGTTACAAGTATGCAGATGCATAGGAGCTTCCAGTAAATGTGGGATGTCTGATTGGTGATGGTACAGTGCATCGAGCCTCACTGGTTCACAGTAGCTGCATTTGCCCCGGTGGGGGTTATGCAGTGTTGGTGAAACGGAGCCTGCTCATGTTGTGCGTTACTGAAGAGGCCGATCATTTCGGAAAATGTAAGTTACAGTCTAGTTAGGTGGAACAAACTGTCCTTATCCTTATGTAGTGTGGCTAATGGTCTGTACAAACACAACCCATGCCCACTCTCTTGGTATGTTGGGCTGATTGGTCCGGCCACATCAGGTACTCCGAGATGAAGTGCGGATTATCTCGTACCTCTAGCACTTGATTAACTGTGGATATGCTGTACCACACCCAGCACTGCAGCTAGGTACGACTGCACGGGATAGTCCTAAATGCAGGTATGCAAATTTGTCACAGTTAGATTCCCGGTACTGTTGTCTGCGCCCTTACCTTCCTGTTGCCATGCATCTGCATCAGTGCCAAGCGGAATGGGGATGCAATGTGGTGGGTCAGTTTCCTCAGTCCTCCTCCTTTGCGCACAAGTTTGATGGATTTGGTATCAGGTGGGCAGGGGCAATGAACACGCGGTTCAGGTTGCATGTCCACACAGTTGCCTTGACTACAAATACAGGGGCTTTACAATCAATTGAAATGCCCCGGAAACGACACACATGGCTATTACCATAGCATAAACTCAAGACCCTGCACAATAAGATGTCTTGTAGCCTATCATGTTCCATCTCGCCCCGTCCTGATCACAGCGCATTCCAACGAAGCACCGATGCTTATACTCTGCTAATACCCTAACTGGCCTTCATCGATGACAAGCATCTCGGTGCTACGTCGTCTGCAGACAGAATTCTCAAGTGGAAAAGTAATGGCCTGGTCACCTGTTCGTGCTGTTGCTTGATGATTGCTGCGCATTTCTGTTTGATGATGGAGGTGCACTGCTGCTCGATTGTTGCTGTGCATTGTCCTGGAGCGCCTGCAGAAAGGGTGGCAACATCGACCCTGGTTCCCATGGAAGTAGTGTATGCCTGCCACTGGTGGTTGGGCGATCATTGGAGTACATGATGGTGACTTGCTTGTTCCCACTTTCGCTGTAGTCATACCAGCTGTGCACCTGATCCTTGAAGTGGATCCACACCCTCTTTGCCACCTGCACAGCGAAGAGGCAACACAAGGGTCACGCATACAGTCCCCCTTTGCGAACTCGGTCGCACTTGTTTGACGGAAATCAACTGAAACCGGCCGAGCAATGAAGTAACGGGCACTGACTTCATGAACAGGGACCGTATGGTCGAAAGTATGCTGTGAGGTCAGCACCAGCATGACTACACAACTCTGCAGGCTGCATGGACCATGGAGAGCTGAAGCAAGCAATGCAGGCTTCTGCAACTGATGCTGACCGCACCTCAACAGCTTTTGGATACTGCTCACGCCACTTGTTCGGTTTGTGGATGTACGTTGTGGAAACAGCCACCAGTTTGCCCTTGCCAAGGAACTCCTCGATTTTCCGCATCTTGAACTCCAGATCATGCTGTGCGATATTCCATCTGCAGCGGTTGGCACTCAGCTTGAGCTTGTACATGTTCCATGCCAAGGCTGATCTTACAAGGCGTCAGGTCTTCCAGGACCAGGATAACTAGGACAGCAATATTTCATGAAACGCACCCAAGACGCACTCCTTTCATTTTGGCAATGCGTCTCTCCTTCTCTGCTGTGTCGGCATTCTTCTTTTCGTGCTGCCCGCGGTGCTCACGCTGCATCTGCTGAAAGTCTTGTAGCCTACAGACTGGCTGTGATTTCTGCACTGAAACCTGGACCAGGTTCAAGTTTCGACTGTGCGCCAGGGTAACGGCTTGGGACAGTGACATAACATCCTTGTTGCCCTCGTCTACAACCAGAACCATGTCTGATTCGATGCCCCAGTCAACGCGGTTGGACAGGGATGGAATATCTGGTGCCTTGGGCTGATCTCGCCTCCTCTGACGCCGAATAGCGAACGCTCTAGCCTGCCCCAAGGTCCAGCATGTCGGGTTGGCTTGGACAGGCACGCATACCAGCGCTGATACAGTCTGCGAATTCAGAGTACGTATGCTGTTGCATGAAGGCACACAAATGCTTCTATAGCTATGACCGTTTGTGTTGATCAACCAAACGTCCCCGATGGATGGTTTCAACCCTTGGCGTAGAATCTGCATCAAATGGCGAGGTACCGATCGCTGAGCCATGCCGCAAAATCAAGGCTACAAGGTTACACAATCATCTATCACGAATCTATCATTCCCTACAGGCGCATAGTTTCGAGACACCGTGGTTGACAACCTCGCGGTGCTGTCGCCTCCACAAGGAGTGATGTCAAAGGCTATTGTCAAGTGCAGTCCAAGGTAGTGGCAACGGTCACGTTGCATGCCTATCATGTCTAAACTGCACTTGCTAGAACTAGTAGTGTGCTGGTTTCACTCAACTTGGCAGCGACGCTTGTCGCTCAGCAGGTGTGCATGTTGGTACATGCACGCCACACGCGAAGGGATGCAGCACTTCCTGGCAACAGCGTGTAGGCCGTCATCCAGCTAGGATAGCGTCGTGGATGCTAGAACTCCTGCTGAAGGCATACAGGGTATGGGATTGGCGCATAATGTTTCACCCGTCCTGCTCATGTGTGATGTTGACTGCGTCGTCTTCTAACAAGCAAGAGGCAGCAGTTTGTGACGTACAACGCCGCGTATCCCTTTACTGGCTTTAACCTCGTTAATACAGCACATGTGTTGGCTCGAATTTTGACGTGGTGTTGTCGCTACGGCATGGCGCCAAAGAAGAAAGACGCAAAGAAAGGGGACGCGCTGACGCCAGAGTGCGAGCCATTTCCCAAAGATGATGCTTGTGTTTCTCGTATGTACCTGTAGGCTGACGATTTATCTGGTGAATCAGGGAACGGGCTGCTCAGGAGTTGAAGCAAACTGAAAACGAGAAGTTTGACTTGAGTATCGAAGTAACGTTTGTTAAAGAGAAGCTTAAGCAGTCTAAAGAAGAGAATAATGGTCTTGTGAAAGATGTTGACGAGCTTAAGATCAGACATGCCAAAGCTGTGCAAGACTACACACAGATACTGCAGCATCGCGAAGGACAGATCAAGGCTATTGAGGCCAGGTAGGATCCTCTCCATGAATGTGATTATTTCATGTTTGGTCAGTGGTTTCGAGATCCAGGAAAGTGCATTTGCTACAGCAAGAGCTTGCTGTTTAAAAGAGCATGTCTGCTGTTGCATGCCTGTTACACCAATCGGCTCGGACGTCATTGTAAACATTACAGACGACATATGGGTCAGTATTTGTGCTTCTTAACTCCTAACTAGCTCAAGACATAAGGTGGCACTGTTGTGGCATCACAGAGGTGTGATGCTGCAGGCTGGGATCGCTGGTTGCACAGAATGAGTCCCTTACTTCGACACTGGAACAGAGGGATTCAGCGTTTGCTAAGCAGAGCGAGACATTGAAGCGGTATGAGACACGCCTGGCTGACGTTGACACGCTGGTCAGTGACAAAGAGGCTCTGGAAGAACAGGTGCCTTGTTGTCCATGTAATGCTTGTGCATCAGGTCACAAGCTTGGCATCCAGCAGCTTGGCATCCAGAGGCTTGGCATGTGCTTTAGACACACGTTAGCGATATGCGGCGACTCGACATCTGGTCTGGTGGTGTTACATGCCAGCGTGCGTGTTACATGCTGGCCTCACAGGGAACCAGACCGTAATACAAACACTGTCTGCATCTAGTGCAGGATTGCTGTGCCGGTGACCAATTTCGCAGCAGCACATTACAGAGTCGAGATGGATCAGTCACCGTGCCTTCGGTTTCCCTTGCACGTTACTTGCAGGTCTGATGTGCCTTTCGTGCTGTGCAGGCTGTGCGCCAGATGGATGCAATCAATCGACAGACAGATGAGCTGGCACGCTTGCGAGATGCTCTGACCGACCGCGAGGCTGCCCTGTCCGTGGCGCAAGCAGACAATGCAGAGCTTCAGTTGCGTGCCAGCACAACCAAGCAACACTGCGTCATGTTTGCCGATGCCTGGATCATTGAGACGACCCATCATCGGCTGAAAGGGTGTCTACCATTGGATCGCGAGGGAGCATGCATCTTGGCACTGCCAGGTATGACATCCCAGATTGTCTGGAGGTGATAGGCTGTGCATTGACGCCAGTTCTGATCTGGACGTTGTGCATGATCCTGAACTGGGTCGTTCTTGTTTGGAAGTGTAGCTTCGAACCTGTTCCTTTGCGATGGCTGTGATGCTGATCACCCTCCAGGTACTGCCTGTGATGCATTGGTATGGTTCTAGTGCGCAGAAACACATGCGAGTAAATCCGGAGGTTGGGCTGTACGCGCAATGCTCATGAAGTGCGCTGGTTTGCTCGTTGTTGTCAGCCTGCTGTTGCACCTGACTGACACACTGTCAATGTATCTAAACTCTCGTCCACCCGCTCCCGGCCACCCCATGGCTGTTTGCGGGCATGCCATCGTTGCTGCTGTGACCGTACGTGCTGATGCAGGCAAGATCCTCTTGCTGGGAGGGCAAGGCCGACGAGAAGGAACGGCCTCTGAAGTGTGGCACCTGGACCTGTCAACCATGGCCTGGGAGCAGGCGCAGAGCGCACGCTTGCACTGGCAGACGGTCCAGGCCGCATGCGCCACAATGGGGGCAACGAAGGCACGATGCGTCCACCGCCCGTTTTGATGAAACCCAAGCTGACCGGGCTTGCCGGTGGTGATGAGCATGACCCATCTCCTGGCCCGTGGGGCCATGCGTTGTGCATCGCAGGAAAGCGATGCTGCTGTAGCAACCGCCTGTTCTTCGACTGTGACCGCTGCCCTCTCTCTCGCTGTTGCCTGCAGGCGCTCCGTGGTCTGTGCCTCGCGCCATGGCTGCCCGCACGCCGCCGCCTGTCGTCCTCAAGCATGACCATCGCAGGTGCCGGCTGTGAGCGGGGCTCGTGTGTTCAGATCCTGCTACAAGGTGGCTACAGGGACGGCACGCTGACATCCGCCGCCACCGTGCTCAGCGCAGAGCAGTGGAAGTGGTTCCAGCCCAAGCTGCGCACGACGCAGCAATGCCCGGCGCCGCGCAGCGGCCACGCTCTGTGCGCCGTGCGCTCCCGCCTCTTCCTTTTCGGCGGCCTCACCGAGACCGGCCTGAGCAGCGAGCTCTGGATCCTCGACCTCGATGCTCTGACGTGGTCTGACGTCCCGACCTTTGGGGCGGCGCCGTGTGCGCGGAGGGGCTCCGCGCTGGTGGCGACGGAAGATGGGAGGAAGCTGTACCTGGTCGGTGGCGCGACGGCCAGTGGCGCCGTGTGTGACGTGCATGTCCTGGAGCTGGACAGCTTTGGTTGGAGCGCCCTGGGCACGGTGGGGGATGCACCGAGGGGGCGGGAGTGCCCCGCCGTGAGCCTGACTCCGCCGTACCTGCTGGTGGCGGGTGGCCACGCGACTGCGAGCGGCGGCGCGCGGGCGGCGGTCCCGGACTTTTGGGTCTTACATCTGCAACAGTACGCTGCGCATGCGCCCGCCGTGACCGGCAGCCTGTGCAGGGGTGGCCGCAGTGTGGTGGCCGTGTGCATGGTGCTGTGGGTGGCCGCGGGGTGGTCTGGCCGGCAGCCTGGCAGCGTGAGACGCCTCACGGTTGCTCCCACCACACGGGGGATGCCAGCCTGCTGGAAGTACGGCGGCCGTGGCTGAGCGTCGGCCGGCGTGAGTCCATTTGGATGCAAGTGCGCGAGAGGCTGGGCAGCTCCGTGGACAGCTTGGTCGGGTGTTTGGATGATGCGATGCGGATTGTGCCGGGGGGGACGTGGCGACCGGTGCGCAGGTGCCGCTGCGAGGCGGTGCGAGCTGATCCCTGTGTGCAGGTGCTGCTGGGAGGTGGTGGACACGGGAGCGTGGGCGAACAGCGTCATGTGGCTCAAGGCCAGTGGCACGTACACCGCCATCCGGGAGGACAGGGTGTACACGATCAAGCCGGACCGGGACGAAGGCCTGTGGGAACTGCAGGTGCGCCGACCCAGATGGCCACGCGGTACTCCGGCCACAGTGTCCGCCTGTGCTGCGGCCAAGCCTGTGTGAGCGCTGCACGCTTGTAGTGCCGACCGAGGAGCGGCGTGGCCTGTGTGCGGTTTGCTGCCTGGTGGCTAGAGGGGGCCAGCTGTCTCTGTGGAAAACTGAATTCACCAGCAGGGGAAATGTTCTGCGTCTGTGGCACTTTACACTGGCGCAGGTCGTGGGCTTTGGGTTGATGGCACTGGGTCTCCTATGTGGTGCTTGGTCTCCTACATGATGCGCCATCAGAATCCGGCGGGCACTGTCACCGAGGTGACACAGGCACGGCTACTGCAGGTTATCACTGTGGTCATGCCAGAGCACCTGGCAGCGCTGAGGAGCCTGAAGAAGAAGGAGGAGCTCGTGAGTGCTCTTGAGGTGCTGGACAGCCCAGATGTAACGGCCACATCGATTGAGGTATGCAGTCCGACATGCACAGGCCTGGACACGATGGATGCATGCCTGTCGCCAGGGCATGCTGCGCTCACGTCTTGCCGGCCTTCGTGCTGTCATCCGAGCGTGTGAAGGAACGCTGTTGAGCCAGGCGGAGAATGCCAGCTTGTGGTCCTGGATCATATTGCTTGTGCTGCTGCTACTGGGTGGGCCAGGACAATCAGGAGTGGCTGTTGATCAGCCCGTACAGGTGGCAACTGCAAGTATACCGTGACAGGCCCTGATGAAGATACCAGTCCGTGAATTGTAGGTGGAGTGGCGACCACCGACAAAGAATGCCGACAGGATCGAGCGGTACAAGCTGATGATGGCGACCTCGTCTGGGGTTGTACGAGAACTCACACAGGGCCGGTTTCTGAGATATTTTGTCAGCGGTCTGCGGCCTGCAACAGAGTACATTTTCTGTGTTAAAGCCATTTACGCTGATGGGAGCTGTTTGTGGAGTCAGTCCAAGTCGTTTCACACAGCCAGTCGGTAGGACAAAAAGCTGGGCAGGTTTGATCGACATGCACACAATGTCTAACAAGATCTGACTGGTCAATTGCTTCAGGTATAGATCGTAGGAAGGTTGGAAAGCGGACGTAATCACACGTGTGATCACGCCGATGGAGCCTGGTGTTGATGCAACAACATACCTTGATGGGGACAATTGTTTTCATTCCACGTTGCAGCATGCTTCTCAACCTCGTTGGTACTACGATTCAGGACGGTAAGGTACACGTGCCCATTCGCTGGGGAGCAGTTCTTGTACGAAGCGGTGAATTGCGGAAGGGGCGCCAATCGCGTCCATTACATGCCCGGCCCACGCCTCGCGACACACAGGCTCACCCCGATTTCCAGGATCGACTCTTGTCAAGCACGGTCCACGGTACAAAAGAATAATATGTTTTAGCACTACACACTCCGGAGACGTGAACGTTTTGTCCACGCCAAGGTTGTCCGACACGTGTGTGAAAGTGCTATGCCAAACAACAGCTCTGCTGTTAACTAGCACTGATCTGCTCCTGAGTCAAAGTATAAGTTCGAAAAATTGGAACGCAGCATACGTGTAGCGTGTAGCAGTTGCATTGCAGAGGAAGTTGTCGCAGGAACGGATATGGGCTGGCACATTGACGCGGGCCCGCTGCACTTCAGCGACAAAGGAGTGGCCGTGAAGCCACAGCTCAAAGTTGGCTACGCAGACAGCAACGTGAACGTCAGAGCAGGGATAGAAGATGTGAGGAATGGAATATCTGCTGCTGTCGCCGGCCACGTGCATCGCGTTTACGATGCCGAAGGCAACGGCATTCAACGGGTGCGACGGCAATGCCAATAGGTTACGTCACTGACTTGCTCGCCACGGCAGCTAATTGTGTATGTTTTTCCCCCTTTGAGTGGTCTTATAACCGCATGTTTCAGGGTCTTTGAACCTCGAGGTCAACATGCTCGCGAGTCACATGTTTTTGTGGTGCAGGTGTTGCAGGAGCTAAAGAACGAAAGCAACATAAAAATACTGGACGACCTGATCAGCGCGGCTCCAAAGCTTCTTGCTCAAGCTATGAAAACTGCGCATGTTCGTATTGCCGACAACTGTCCAGTATGGGCAAAGATGATAGTAAAGGGTGGCGTAGGGGTGTCGGGTACAGTGTGCTTAGGATGGGCCAACACAGACGGATTCCATATGATAGGAGTACAGGGCGCAGCGTCAGCTGCTGTAGGCATTGGAGCTGATATGATGATTGGCAGGCACTCATCGAAGTCACTTGTCAAGTACATTTTAGGCTTGCCAAATTTGTGCATGGAGTTGTTGCTTGAGCATGGTGGAGAGTTGACTGAACATCAAATTGTGGCGCTGGAAGAGCCCACGGCCGACCTGATGGACAACGAAACTGAGGCACGAGATGCACTTACAATGACAGTGTGAAGTATTGCGAAGTGTAGGGGGGTGTTCCAGTGTTTAGTGCCTCGAGGTTCAAACATGCGTTGGGGCCAGTCAGCAGTCGACTTCTTATGATGTTAGTAAACCATGCACACGTGACTCTTGGCACGACCAGGGTAGCATGGCCTTCGTCACAGGACTTTCACTGTCCATGCCATGAAATGCCTTGGGTCAACATGACAAGCAGCTGGCATGGTAGTCGAACTTGTGTTTCGGGAACCTAAAACATGCAACCCCGGTGTCAGCAGATTGCATTATCATGGCATCTTACATCGTAGCTATAGCTTATTGCATCTGAGGTGGCAGTCACGCAGCAATAGCATACATCTGACATTCACTGGGCGTGCCAGATATGGATGATCTCTCCGCCCAACCAGCCGGCTCACACCCGTGCCTCAAGTGCAGCCTCCTTGCGGAATGTACCAAACACCTGAGCCCGCAGCATGTTGCCAACTAAACACTCCCTCAACTCAGCAGCAACACTAGAGCGGCACATGGACACATGTGGAGGACGACACTGGACGTGGCCACCTGTTTCAGACCCTTACATGCAAGTTGCCAGTAGACACTCAGTCCATCAGGGGGTACACCACGCTCTGCTGGAGAGCCCAGTACAGCTTCTTTGCATTCGTGGACCGTCTAGAGTAGGCATCGTAGGCTACCGCCATGCCGATCTCTACGCTGCAGGTTGGACAAGCGCAGACAGGCGTGGGTCCTTCCGTAGCTGGTGGTCCAACTCATAGTACTTCCGAATCGCCTGCTCTTCATGGTGCTTCAGGCGCTTCTCCAAGATCTGCAGCACAGCGATGATGAACCTCAAATGCAAAGGCCTGCCGAACATGCTGGCTGGCAACACTGGCGCAAACCGAGGCATCAATATGGCAAGCAGTCTTGTAAACTATGTTTCCTGGAAACAAGGTGCTAAGCTGAGGTTGCCTACCTACGAAATCATGACTGCACAGATATGCCGCCTGATTCAGGCATCATCGACTGCTACATACATATAGAATTCACAGCATAGCTCCCGTTCTCCATCCGCAGACCACATCAAATGCAGCGGAGGAATGTTCATCGCCAAGTGTACTTGACAACAACGGCACTCAACAACGGCACTGCTGATTCAGCAAAGAGCACCTGTGATAAAACGGATCCTGTACGGCACATTGGGTAGACACGAACTGCACATTTGATGGACAGGTCCTCGACACATGCAGCGCCTGCTTGTCAAATGGAACATAGAGTGAGATCTGCCTTGTGCTAATAGTCTACCATTTATGACTGTGAGCAGGTGTAGGCGACGATGCAGGTACAATAATAACCACAACTCCTCACAGCCAGGGAAACAAAGAGTGCTGTGAGTTGTCAGACTCGGACTCTGAGACATACCTGCAGCTTGAAAGCAGCGCGTTCACATGCATCTTCATACTCAGCCTCAGCTTCCTTTGCAAGCTGATCCCGATCCCTCTGGAAATTGGCGCGGCGCTTGGCCAGTGCGGCTGCTTCCTCATCGTGCCGGGCCTGCAGGACCCACAAGAGCGGGGGTAAGTTGAGACACGGAATGATCCAGCAAAAAATTTTATTCACGTAAATCCCAGATCTGGACCAGTGTGAACATGTGCGAGGAGAGGTTGAAAGTACTCTGTCCAAATTCAGCACTCCCGGAACGTTTGCCCTGCAGTCAGCCTGCTGCCGCCAAGGCGCCATGCAGGCTGAGCTTGGGACCACACCGTTTGGGCGCAGTTCTTGGAACAGGGTGACTTCCAACATACAGCAATGGCACATACATGCAGCGTTCCGATGATCACCAGTGGACAGTCTCAGGTGGTAGACTGGTCAGCATTGGCATGGTTCCACATGCCCTTACACACCACATCTCCCACATTCCACTGACCACAAGAGACTTGAATACACAAATGCTGTTGATGTTTGATACAATCACCGTTACTCGTTTACAGTGTGCAAAGTGCACGCCGTCACTTGCACATACCGCCAGGCATGCATGTGAAAAGCTGGCAAAAACTAGTGCTGTGACCTGCACGTGCAAAATGAGAAGCTCAACATCGGGAGAATGCAGGCGCCAGCTTACCGCTTGCCATGGGAAGTACAAAGGCCAATCTATGCACATAGAAATCAGAAGAAACGTTCGTGGCACACCTGTATAATGTTTGCGCGCTCAATGAGGCGCTCCTTCAAAGCTCTGAGGCAAACTTCCCGTACGTGCAGAGACTCGTCCCGGGTCAGCCCGCGCGTGCCACTGATGTTCGGAAGGAACGGACTCAGGTAGTCGTATGTGGCTTCAGGAGCCTCGGCTTCTTCGTCATCGCTCTCATCAGCATTGATGCGAGCGATGTCGTAGTATGGCGTTACAAGAGAAACGGCCTCGTTCAGCAGCTTGCGAACTTTCCCAAACTCCTTTGTTTCCCATTCGTTCTGGCGCACACACTGCACACCAACAGAGCTTGCTGCCCGGCATGCCTCATGCTGAATAACACTTAAATGCGCACATGAGCCACTGGTCATCTGGCGACTGCAAGCAGTAAACAACATGGACTGCATGCAGTGAGCATGTATGGCTCAGCCACCACTGTGCCAAAGGGAGAGCGCTTAGCAAGTGCTTGCAGCTCAGCAGTCCTGGGTGATGATGCACAGGTGGTGTTGCGGAAGCATAGGCTGATGTGAGCCACGCCTGTTTCATCTGCGACCACAGTGAGATATGCAGCTCGATACACACGTACGCGGCCGCACCGTCATGCACTCCTTCTCAGCCGCAACCAGCTGTTGGAATTGCTCCAGCTGAGATATGGTGTCTACAGGTGGTAGCAGGGGGTCGCTCTGTACAACGTGGCTGCGGCCTTGCTTGGTGTACACGCGGTAGCTGTTGGTCAAGGAGTCCTCTGGGATGTGGTAGTCGATGCGGATACTTGCCTGTGCCAGGTAGAAGACTCTGCGTTGCACATCTTCCTGTGCCGAAATGGCGAGGTTCCTTCGAAACTTCTCCGTCATCTTGACCAGTGGCTGTGGCTTGTCAACCTGAAATGGACGCCAGTTAGGTACCGATTGGCCCTGGTCTGCCTCACTGTGGACATAGGCGGCCAGCGTGCTGCGAAACAGTTGGTATGGAACAGGAGGCACATGTCCCTGACCCTGAGTGAAATTGAGGAGGCAGAGGAAAGAAATTAGCTGAGTGGCTGAGGAACAACTGCTGGTATGCTAGAATACCTTACCCCGCCTTGTCTGTAAGGCCAGGTAGGCGTCCACGACCCTCCACTGGAGAGCAAGTTGTTTCAGGCACTCAAGCTACAAGTATGTGCAGGAATGAGCCTCAGCGACAAGGCTTCCGGTGTCGCATGCTACTACACTGGAACACACCGCATCGTGGCCTGGAGGCATCGGTCCATATGTAGCGGAGCGATAGATCAGGAAGTCTGGTCGATCTGAATAAGTTTCTATCGCTTTCACACCTATAATCTCTTCTTTGCGGACAAGGAAATCCAGGCGTGCTGCTGCATAGTACTCTCCCACCTGCCAAAAGCAGGTTAGTCATCATCAGCAAAACAGGCAAATGTCAAGGATCCAAAGCGCATATCCAAAAAAACACGAGCGAGCAGTGCTGTAAGCAGGCTCACAAATGCCAGCCGAGGCATACTTGGCGAGTTAAGACACTCTCGCCTTCGTCATTGACGGAAAAGAACTGCCACAACGTGCGAATCCCATACGCAGACCCACAGTCGTAGTTCTCCACAAACGACTGCAACGAGCCAGAAGCGTCGTAGTAACGCCGTTTTTCACGCAGCTTGTCCTTCCGACGTGCATAACACTCTCTGTCCTGCAATTGCAAAGTGAGGCTGTTTCGGGGTCAACACTGGCAGACCCAGTGCTCAGTTCCTTGCCTCACTGTTGCAATGTGATGCAATTTGCATTCGACATCATGGCTTCTGCCAGTGCTCAATCGATGGTTCCATGACAAAAGTGCATCGGTGTGGATATTGCGATGAGCCACAAGGGAAGATGCAAACCGATCCTCGAGTCCATGGTGCCTGTGCATACAAGATGCTCTAGTGATGAGATGACGTTTGCCATGCTGTCGAAGAAATTGCCTCATCTGACAGCATCGTGGCCCCGCCAGTGTATATTATCACAATAACAGCGTGAAATTATGCAAGTGTCTGCACCGCGCATGGCCTCAGAGGCATACAAAATTTGTGCAGTCAAGGGCTAGCACGGTCCACTATGATGCCTGCATCACATCTGTACGAATGTTGCTAGGAAGCCAGATCCTTACAGCTTTAGTGCAGGTGGTGTGAGAGAGTCTTGCTCAATAGCTGGGCAATGGAAGTGATGCTGGCGATGATGGGGGCACAGACCTCGAGTTTCACTTGATGCTCCTCATCGGTGAACACAGTTAGACGTTCCAGGCTCCCATCGAACTTGCTTGTCTCCCCAAAGAGCGCAAAGACCTCGTGCTCGCTGAACCGATATACAGTTTTCTTCGAGCCTTTCGGAACACGCATGTCCAGCATGTCGCGTGTGACGGTCAAACGTGGCACCCATGACTCAGGCATCTCAATCAACGCCCCAGCATCAGCAATTGCTGTGGCGTCCGCCCCAGGTTCTCCTGCACGCGTAACAGTCATTCGAGCCTGATCTTCCTGAAAACTGCAAGCCCCCTTGCAGACGCACATCCGCAACTCAGCCGTGTTACATGGAGCCAGGGTGAAAGGACCTGGCAGCGCCAAGGGCTCCAAAGCAAGGACCAGACCCACTGCACACACACTAACACAACTGCGACAGCACACGTGTCTGCCGGGAACCTAGTATAAACAAATACTCAGCCGCTGAAGGTTCGAGGACACCGACAGGGCAGGATGCAACCATTGCAGGTCCAAGAGACTAGTGTGGCGAAATCTCGCGCACGCGCAAGCGTTACGTACCAGAGACGGTCTCATGCAGCTGTGTTTGATCGTAGATGGCCCAAAAGAAGAGGCTCGGCAGGCGAGCCTTGCACACATGCCAGCCTGCGAAATTCACAGCGGAAGGCACTGGTGGTTGCTAGGCACAGGCAATCAGCCGGAGGAAGTTCACCTCCATCACGCAGTGTTCCGGGAACGCCATAGCCACCCCCAGGCGGCGCAGCAGACTTATGGCGGCTCAGTGCCATAGACCTCAGCGTGCCCGATCCCGGAGCGGCCGGAGACGCGTCGCCGTCACCATCTGCGCCCACCTCTCCACCCTCACTGCCTCCAGCTCCAATCTCGTCTGCAGGAGGAGGGGGGCGCTGCCGCGGCAGAACCGCCTCCCACCGACGCGGGTCCCAGAAGTCGAACAGGGCTCGTGCCGGGTTCAGCCGGGCGTCTGAGTGAGGCTCTGGCAGGTCCATGGAAACCCAGAAGTTCTCGTGGTTCCACACCCACTCGATGCCTGTGTACGGCGACGTAGAGGGCATGTATTGCCGTCCAGACGTGACCTCCACAAACGTGTCCTGCACCATGCCCCTAGCTCCAGCCTTGACGAGCACCCATGCGTGCATGAAACGCTGCCCCTGCTCGCGAGCAATTCGGAGTGCGTCCAGCTCTTGCTCACGTTCCTCCGACTGGGCTTGTGCAACGGCAGCAGCCTCAGCAGCGGCTGACTTGACCGCATCGGCATCTGCAGCGAGCTGCAGGGACCGCTCAAACTCAGACTGAAACTCCACCTCTTCTTTAACTCTACAAACAGTGACTTCGGATCCTGGAAATGTGACAACACGATGGAGCATTACCGGTACTGAAACAGCAGGCTGCGACGCCCAAGACAGTAAAGCAGCAGGCTACGCCGCCACTGACATTGAAACAGCAGGTCGCCATGTAACGGCAAAGCAAGATGGTGCATGTGTTCACACCGCAAGTTATGGAAATGAAGATTGTCACCGACTGGATGCTTTCACGTCTGTGGAGTGCTGGCTGCAATGGCGGCTATCTGTATCGCGACTACGTGACAATATGAAGTACTGATGCTGAAACAATACGCCGATGTTCTAGTGACATCATCACTGAATGATCATGTGCTGTTGAAGACAACAGTAGCTTCAACGGGGCAGACTTGTCCCCGTGAGGCAGGTCAAGCAGAGCACATCCTAACATGCTGGGTGTGGCTCAAACAAGTACCTCAAGAAGAGCGGTGCATTGCTCAATACTTGCATCGACCATGTGTGCCAATAAAACCTGTGTGGATTGACCAAGTGGCCATACCAGACCTGGCACAAACGCCTGCAGGGGCCAATCAGCGCCTCAAGAGGTGCGTACAGATATTTTGTTGTGACCTTGATTCCATTTGATGCAGTGCCCCCTGAAGGCTCTCCCGCTTTCGTGTTTTTTGCCGAGAACTCGGCCTCGAGAAGCGGACACGTTTGACTCGACTGGTCATTCTGAACAATGTCTGCGGGCGCATATCCCCCCACAACATATGCATCATATCCACAGCCCAACAGGAGGCTCACCTGCACAAGAGCTGACACCATCAGTGCCAGCAAAGCAGTGGTGCACCTTCGCCATCTTTGGCAGAGCCACACCACAAATCGAGACCATCCATCAACGAGCATCGCAATGTAAGAAAATTCAAAGATGTGATGTGCGCGTGTGCACATGTAGCACTGGTTGGACGCGCCTGCGAGGCATGCTGCCACCGTACATAAGCGTGCACAGACTGTGGCCAGAACCGCCGGAACCAAACACTGAAGGACAAGCAAAACTTCTGTACGGGAACCGCAACAGCCGCACGGTGTGGCTCTGGCTAATCGCCACGTTAGCTACCCCACGGTTAGCTCGCATGCAGTGATCATCTTGAGCAAACAACATTGCCACACTGTGGGAGATGCGCACCAGAAGAGATGCCATGTCGAAGGAGTCCCCAGCCTGGAAACTCAGCACACTCTGTGGTGATAGCAGGTGCTCCGGTGGATGTAGAGAATTCTCCAGAGGTTCATAAGCGATGGCATTTGACACAAAAGCAACTGCGCCTGACAGGTCGTATGTCTCGAGGAATGGCAGTTTGGTTGGCCTAATCTGCGACACAGGTAGGTTTCGGGCACTGAAAGAGGCGACACAACATAACACGGACGTCAGATAGACTCCACGGACATGAGGTTCGCACCGTTGTGCAGACACACTTCTCCACACAGCATTCATTCTGAGGCATAAAGTACAGCGGTCGCCGGTGTCGGTAGAGTTCGGTATACACGATTGAGTATTCTCGGAGGTACCCTGCCAGCCGCTCTTCAGACGGGCTACTGGTTGAGAAGCTCCGAGGCATCTTGGCGATCTGGTTGACGGTGTGCTCAACACGGAGCCGCTTTCCATGTGGCGGCGCTGCAGCCACCGCGGCCTGCGCCTTGACGGCCAGAGATGCCAGGTCAGCGATGGCAAAGACATCAAAGAACGCATTCCCGCGGTCGAGGTCTTCGGTTGCTACAGGGCCCAGCACACGAGATCCAAGCTGGAAGCACATGATCTGGCCAGCACAGCGGGCGCAGCCATCAGACAAGACGGTCGCCACGTCGAAAGCAACCATCCTGTATGAAAAGTGCCAGACATCAGTGGGCACATTACGACTTGAGAGTACACCCGTAGTGACTGCGATGACAGCAGCACAAACACGATTCGCAATGAACAGGAATCGCATGCTTGCCTGTGAATGTACAGCTGAACAAACAGCATCATGATTAAATCATCTGAAAGCAGTCACAAACACAGCCCGCCCCATCCTTCGGAGAGGACTTCCCTGGCTGCAGATGCAACAGAGTGCACATGCACTGTGTACGATATTGACAGGAATATAAGCGCCGACAGGGGCTCACTGTCAAATATTAGTGGGGTTCTGGTGATGCGCCCGCCCAATACCTCTTCCTGAGCCAGGCCAAGCAGTGGTAGAAGGTCGCAAAGCACCAACAAAGCAAAGCATTCACCGGGTATATAAAAAGTGGCCGAAACAAATCATTCAAGGCCTTAGCCTTCCCACAACCCTGGTATGTGGCTGGACCAGAAACATGCGATCATGTATAAACACAACATACATGGGATGATACGGAGGTGAAGCCACCACTCCACCAAACAGCAAATCATGGTGCATCCATGCTACGGCGGTAGGGCACACCTGTTGGGGTTGAAGATACGCTCCGACAGCAGCTCTTCCCATTGCAGGCGCACTGTGGACAGGTTGAGGCCGTACTCGACCGCTACTCGGAACATGGCAGTGCTTGGCGCCCCCAGTTCATCGATGCCGCCAAACAGATGCAAGCGCCCGTCATGCATGTACAGCGAGTGGCCGCGGCGGGCTGGCGGGCGAGCACCCTCGGCCGCGACCTCAATCCACGCCTGCAGCTTCTGGTCGTACACCCACAGATCGTCCAGGCCGAAATTCGAAGCGCCCCCATGCAGAAAGAGCATGTTGCCGTGCCCAACGCAAAGTGCAGCTGACTCGCGCGGCGACGGCTGGCCCATGACGCTGGTCCATGAAGTCCACGTGAAAGACGTGAGGTCAAGGACGCAGAGGTCGTTCAGGCGCTTTCCGGTCGTGTGTCCGCCGAATACCACCATATGGCCTTGGCAGAATACGGCCGATGCCTTGTCGCGAGGCCGCGGTGCGGCACCACTGCAGTTCTGCTTGAACCATCGCAGCGTCTTGATGTCCAGAGCCCACACATCATTCAAGCGCTTCTTGTCCTGCAAAACATGACTGCTCAGGGGTAACATCTATATCCATGGAAAACACAAGAACAAGGGAACTCTTGTCCTTATGGCTTTCTGTGGCATGTCTCTGCTCGTGGTGAAATGCGACGCATTTATGCATGCAAATACAACCGGGGAAATGTACCCATGTCGTGTACTGAAACTGGATTATGTCAGAGTGTACCCATCCAACAGATCTGAAGGAAAAACCCCACTCGAGCAGGGATAACGCGACGATGACATAGCATGGGTTGAAGGATAGGCAGCGGATACAGAATGCAGGCCTGCCACCGGGTGAACAGCAGTGGTGGATGTGACTGTAATAAAGCTTTGCAAACTGCCCAGCAGTCAGTGTGTCTCGAATAGTTCGACTCTCATATGTCAAAGCGTCTCAGCACAAAAGCTTGCACCAAGCCAAACAAATACACATAGAACACTGTCTGATCAATCAGAACATCCTGATTGCACACTGACTCATCGAGCCCGGACAGTCGGTCTGTTGCTACAGGTGTTTTGGTAGCTTGGTTGGCCAGTGCAGGACGCATTCAGAGTAGCCAGGAACGCCAACCTGACCGCTCAACTGACCCATGTGGAGCCAACTCTGTCGCTGCACTGGAACGCCACAGCTTGGAACCCACCTGACTACGACCGCCAAAGATGATTAACCGTTCCGTTTCAGGGTCAATGACAGCACAGTGGTCACTCCGAGCCACGGGGCGCCCGTCCCCAGTCGTAACTTGGCGCCGCCAGGCCATGGTGTCCGTGCACAGGACGTAAAGCTCCATAGACTTGCGGCCGGAATCGCGAACGACCGAGCCTCCAAAAAGGTAGAATGTATCATGGTGTTTGCACAGGGTCGCTCCAACACGGGCCCATGGCCTGTTGTCAACCTCATCGCCTGTAGCTCCACCTGAGGCATCGTCTGCCCCAGAAGCAGCAGCTGGGTCATTGGAATGCTTGTTTGACGGCGCGGACCCTTGAGATGGCTTGCATCTATACTCTGTAAAGCTCCCAGCCTGTAAAATTCCACAGCTTTGCTTCCATTGTTAGAGGAGAGCCAGCATAATTCTGAATTGAAGCGGGGCATCAGGCCAATTCCCTGCATGCTGTACACGTCTCACCGCTGTGAGACGTGCACAGGTGATGACGCTGATGCACAGTGTTTGCACTGTTGCACATGTGGCGGCTAAAATCATACGTTCCCCTTCCGCCACAACAGTGTCATGCTGCCTCCCAACCCCAGCCATGCACATCCGAATGATGGATTGCCAAGGCCGCACGCATGAGGTACATCCAAAACACCTCAGGCGCGCTGGTGAGACGTTCATGTTCTACATTGTCAGATACACTCGTTTGCATCAAGCACTGGGCTTCCATGCACAAAGCGGGACCGGGTGCATGCCTCACATGCAGTTCTGCAGGCTAATTCTGCTTGGAGACCTGGGAGCATGCATGCCTCTGCTCTACTACAGAAAGCTTGTCTATCTGTGTACAAGCAGGAGCCTATTCATGGCATCAGAGGGGCATCAACATGGCAGAGGCCGGTGGGAAGCACCTGTGTACCAATGGGCCTGAGGCGCTCCCTTGCCTCCGCATCCTCACGAGCTTCTTCCTTCTTCAAGAATGCTAGAAATTTCGATAATCCTTCATCGGCTGCACGCTGGTACGTTGGTTCAAGTGGGTTGTACCTGTACAGCTATGCAGTGTTCCATAAAGTTGACACGCATGGAACATGCTGTTCACACCAGTGACAGACAAATATGTTCCAGTCTTGTGCACACAGATGGGGAGACAGTGCAGCAAAGGCGCTCTTTGCAAAGGCTATAATGCAATTCACAACTTCTGCTTTGGCGAGACATCCCATGAGTTCCTTTGTGGCAGGGCTCACCTCAAGTTCAACTCTTTCAGTGCCTTCAAGTGTCCGATGACAGGAGGGACTTTGAGGATGTGATTGTTTGCAAAGTCAAGCCGCTGGGCCTTCTTGAGATTGCCCATGGTGGCTGGGAGCGCTCTCAGAAGATTCGTGGAACATTTTAGCTTCATTAGCGACGGGCATAATCCCATGGCTTCTGGCAATGCTTTGAGTAGGTTGTCCTCCAAGCTGAGGGTGCATAAATGGACCAGCTGATCTAGTTGACCTGCACAAGTGCCTGCTTGAATATCAGGCACCCTTGCCACTTCAAAAGCTTCGGATTACATGGGTCATGAACCTGTGCATGTGGAAATGCGGTTTCCAGATACGTCCAGCTCTCTCAGTGCTCTCAAGTGCACAATGTCATCAGGAATCGCCCCAATTTGGTTTCCCGCTAAATCAAGTGTCATGCACCGTTCCAACCGGAAGCAAACGGGTGGAAATTCAGGAAGCCTATTGTATTTTACTCGCAAGGCACGCAGGTGCTTGAGTTCATGAAGATCAGGCGGTAAGTATGTCAGTTGATTGGATGTCAAGTCTAGCTCGAGAAGGTATGGGTTGTACTTGTTTACAGTATTCACAAAGTCTTCTGGAAGCTCGTCAATGTTGCAGTAACTGCATCCGCACGAATCTCAGAGATCCAGTGGCGATCAGACATGGACACAGGCAACTTACATGCTGGCTTGTGTGAGAAACCATTAATTATGATGCACATCCGGTGGCGCACCCGAGGTTGAGCTTGTACGTGGTCCTGCATTCTTGCAGCCGTTCGTGGAATATGTCGTCACGCATGGTGATGATATTTAACTGCCTCAGTGAACCACCGTATTTGTAATTATCTGTAGATTTGAGACTACATGCTGCCTAACAGCGCTCGTATGCGCGTTGTCCTGTATATCACCATGGTCAAGGCAACTGCACCAAAAGCCTGGTACGTCCCTTAACAGCCCCCAACGAATTGAACACGAGAGCCTACATGTGCTTCTGATGACACTGTTCCTGCCCCAAGGGTCCTATCGTGACAGGAATGAAGTCATGTGGCTTTGTGGCCGTGTAGACACTCCACCGCACACGGCTTCCGGCTCTCCCGATTCGAAGGGCTTTTGTCGCTGCTGAAATGCGGGCACCTCCACTCTTCGGTATTCGCGGAGCTCCACGGAGGATACATGCATAAACCGGACCCAGATGTGCTAGCCTGGCGCGCGATCGCGCCACACACCAGCAGTACACGATCATATTGCGTCAAGCCAGAAACATGTTCACCACCCACCGACAGCGTAGCAGTGTGACTCAACGTATATTTTCAAGGGATATTACGACCAATCGGCCAGGATCATATCCTGCTGTGGGCATGGGGCACGGCGAGAAGGTGCTCTCGCCATGGTTGTTCCATTGCCCAGTGTCCTGGACACCTTTTGCTCTACTCCACTCGGGGACTTGAGTATTGCATCCGTGAAACACACAGAGCAAGTGTGATGCAACCGTCGACAGCCAGTGCTCTCACTATGGGAGACCAGTACACGCCGCCGGGCTTACTAGCACCAGCAGTCACTGGGATCAGGGTACGTTGCTGGCCTACCTTGTCCAGAATTCACCCGAAACGGCCTACATATCATGATTGATAAACCCCATGGTCAAATCATGATTTCTGATCGCTGCCCCAGTGTTCCAAGATCTGCAGGTACAATGCTGCCCCCCACCGAGCTGTGCTGACAAAGCTCCGGCATTCTCTGCATTGCTGCGTGCCTGGGGCGAATGCCGACTGTGTAACTCCACCGCCCACTTCCTGGCGCCCACAGCCCCCATGCATGCACCATGTACAAGCGTTAATAGTCTCTAAGCAGTAATATCTACGTGCATTTTTCTCAACCTCACGATTGAAGATACAAGCAATAACAATCTGTCCGCTGTTGTCCTTCGCCAGAGTTCAGCCAACCACAGGCCCCAGAAGGTACCGGTCCTGTTTCAGTTGTCATGCCATCACAGAAACGGCATGCATTGCTTCAATTCACGAATGTATCTTGCCGCGGTTAAACGGATGCAAGTAGCGATGACAGAACACCGGGGCAAGCATTATTTGCATGCAATCGTGTGCTGACACCTCATCTTGTGTATCCATGTTATACAGCCCCGGCACGTGCTCTATCCAGCCACGACGACTGCTGAGTTCTTGGCGACCCATTCCCATCATCCACACAGGGGTCCACAATATATCCAAACCGAGCTGAAGGCCCAGAAAAGGGTAATCCAAGTGGCTATCTGTTGCGCTGACTGAGCAAAGATACAGGTGCTGCTTACAGCCCGGCACGCGATTCACTGTTGTGAAGTCTGGCCAACCTCATGCATGGGCCAGAATACCCCAATACGTCAGGACTTCCACTTCATTCCACAGCAGCTCTGCACCCGACTGCTACGGCCAGTAGCTAGATGCAGGTAACAGACCTTCTGGCAAAGGCATCGGCAGCCCATCCAAAATGTTGACGCGCTTATCACGCATGGCCGTAGCGAGCAATTCAAACGCGTTCCGCAGGTCGACTGACAGCAAGGTGGAGAAGTCTTCCGTTGTTAACTCCAGTCTTGCGCTTAGCACCATCATTGGCATGATCAGTATGTATAGGCGCAGCACCGCCACTATCTCCACCTGCAGAACTCTGTCGCTGTCATTCATCCTATCTCCAGCCATGTGGGCCCAGGTGTAGGCCCAGCTAAGGACGAGCAATATAGCATTTGTTCGCTCCACTGCCTCATTCTGTAGGTGTCTGGCGTGAAAACCGTCCCAGGGCCGCGTCAGCGCCTTCTGGCAAGCTCTGCGTGCCCACAAATCCAGCAACTGCATCGCATCCGACCGTCTTGGCTGCACTCTGGCAGCTGCAGCGGTGGCACCTACTGGAGGTATCACATGGATGACCAATCAAGGCGATAACACTCGGCACTGCAGGTGACACGTACTTGTTGCGGCAGCCCGTCTGCTGTCGTCAGTCGCTGCTGATTCCTGCTTTGCAGGTGCATAGGCAGCAAGTCGTGCACCAGTGTGCGGCTGAGTGTCGTCCTGTTGCCTGGCCTTCCCAATCTAGGAAGGCTTTTGTGGACCGAAATGCACACGAGTCCAAGCGCCCACCCGGAATGGTTTGACACTATGTGCTCAAAGCAGTTTACCGCGCTACAGCTAGAGCCGTGAGCGACCACGTGTTTAGAAGGATTGATATCCAGGGAACCTGTACACATCGAAAGCTTGGTCTGTGACAAGATTCTGGTCCGCCCGAATGGGAGAGGTGTTGCTGCGTCCGGCTGCTATAGTACCTCGTGGGTGCGGCTCTGCTAGTGGCATGCCAGCTTCTGCGACATCTCGTCGCCGGCTATGTCCTCTGTGGCCGTGTTGTGGTCGATCCATGGCAGCCGACACCAGCCCTGGTTGTTCTAGGACTAAACTTGCCCGTTCCCGCTTGCATGCCATACGTTCAACTCCGTCAACATTTGACGGCTTGTCCCCGGTTGTTTGTGGCACTGCCGTTGTACTGATGGCAGGCCCGTTACGATCCCCTAGCAGCTTATATAAAAGTGCCACGTCCTGTGGCTTATGTGGTTTCAAAATAAGCGCCGGTTCCGTGACGAGTTTCCCTGTACAGCATGCCATGGAGCCGATCAGCATATACACCTGTGAGTCCCAAGACCGCAGTGTCGCAGCAGAACTTGTGAACTTGTGAACTTGGCAGCAGAACTTGAAGCTGGAGGGATTGGGGTCTGGCTCAGGGGGAGCAGCACAGCCCAATTCCGATACAGGTAAAGCGGGAGAAGGTCTGGATCCACCACGAGAGGTAAGGGTTCCAGCAGCACCGCTGCGCCGCAATCCTTTGATTCGC
>JAUMHO010000003.1:0-16408 GCA_032360965.1 Ulva armoricana
CGAAAAGGTCCCAGTAAAAGTCCGAAGTACCCAACCAGTACCTCACTATATATATGCTTTGTTCAGCTATGATCAGTTTTGCCTGTTCGTACTGCACTGTCTCTTTTCTCGTATTCATGTCAGGCCAGGTACCTCGTTATGTCGAGGACTGACTAGGCTATTACAACAATGACAGCTGTCTAGATTATGCTCTTACAACATGCCCTCGCCGAAATAACGGCCGTCCAATGTGGCCACATGCATGAGCACCAAGGGTCCAACGTAGGTCGGAGGGGCATGAAACATGATAGGGCTGGTATGAGGTATCCAGCTGACACAGTGTGAATCAATTCTAAATCTCCTGTGATGCTGAACAGTGCCCTCGCGCCGAAACAACGGCCGTCAAATGTGGCCACATCGCGCAACTCATGGTTGTTGTGCGTTCGAAGTTGACCACCAGCCTGGACCGGTGCAGCATGTGGCCACATCGTCTGTCCATGCCACGCGCACGCTGCCAGCCACACCTGCACATGCCACCTGGAACTCCACCCAAACATCAGACTAATTCACACCCCCGGAAGCACACCCCCGGAACCACATGTTCACACAGGCGCCGCGGCCTGCTCCGCCGCCAGAGCTGCGATGCTGGAGTCGACCCATTTCTGCAGCGTTGCCGCCGCCGCGCCGCTACGCTGCGCCTCCTTCGCCATCGCAATGCCCTCCACTGCACTGTCGGCCGCCTCGCACGCCGCAAGCGCATACCCTGCATTCAGCACGAGCGCATCCGCCACCGGACCCGGTGCCCCGCCAAACACATCACGAAGGATCTGCGCGTTGAGCTTCGCGTCTCCGCCCTTGAGGTCCTCCGCCTCACATCGCGGAATCCCCACATCCTTCGGGTCTAGAGTATACTCCGAGATGCCCCTGGTAGACACCTCAACCACGTCTGCCGGGCCCATCGGGGTGAGCTCGTCCAGCCCCATCGAGTGCACGACGAGCGCCTTGCGCATTCCGAGCTTCTGCACATCGGCACCAACACGCTCGGCATACACATTAGTAGGCTCCACCGCCAGCAGGAACCGACGCACGACTGACGGAGGTGTATGACAATGACGTGTGCTTTGTTGTACCTCTGTAGCCACGTGTGCACAGCCAGCACGGCCATTCGTAGCATCGGCTTAGTCGCCTCATCTCCAAGGGGCGCCATGCTTGTGATTTGATTCAGCAGAATCAGCAATTCCAGACCCACACATGGCCTGTGCATGCCGCGTTGCTCAGGCCGACCGGTGAGATGCATTGACATGTATCTGCGCAATATCAGCCATTTGATGCGGACATGAGGGCTGCTACTGGTGTCCGAAAATGCAACATATGGACTTGCAGAACGAATTCACGATGATGTCGGCACGATGCATGGGAGCAGGGGGTGGGAAGGCAGCACACCTGCAGGGACTCGGCCATGAGGCGGGCCAGCTGTGTATTGTAGACCCCGACGAGGCCGTACGTTGCACCCGCTGGGTTGAGCATCGGCCCGAGCACGTTAAACGCGGTGCGAATTTTGAGCGCACGCCGCACGGGCACGACCGCGCGCATGGCCGGGTGGAACCGCGGCGCAAACATGAACGTTACGCCGGCCTCTTCTAGACACCTGGCTGCGCCCTGGGGTCCAAGCTCAAGCTTCACTCCAAACTCCTGCACTGCCGCAAAAACGCCTGGGTTGTATGCATGCGTGTGCAGAGGCAGCGGGCTTGGGCTCGGCCTGGGACGAATGCAATGCGTCAGCAGGTGTAGCAAAACATGTGCGACTGCGGGAGTCCTTCATGGATCAACGAGTGAACACGGTGCACCGCTTCCAGGTCACTGCCAGTGCCGTGATCCTGCACATGCAGCAGCGAGGCCGGACGAAACACGGCAGCGCTCCACAAACCCAACTGTCTGCCGGGGCAAACAGGAAACTATGACCAGGGGAACCGACAAACAAGTGTGTAAATGCAGCCACGATCAAATTTCTGATATGATTTTCACCAATGCATAGGACCTTGTTGAAGCAGAGGGGTTGTGGCATTGCAACTGTAATCTCGATTCTGGCACCGGGGAAAGGTTCTGCCACCAGGAAACGAGGGAGACGTGGATCAGTGATGTAGAAGAAAGTGGCGCAGGCGGCGCACCTCCAGGACATCGGCGGACCCACAGAGGGATGAGACGCTGCGGTTGCCGTGCTTAGCGACGCGGGCGCCCGCGGCGGCGGCGATCACGCAGGCACCGGTCGAGATATTGACTGAGCCAATGCCGTCGCCGCCGGTGCCGACGATATCGACGGCATCGTATGGCGTCTCCACGGTCAGAGCCTTGGCGCGCATGCTCGTCGCCAGGCCTGCCAGTTCATCTGACGTCTCACCTGCGGGGAAGGGGCGGCGTCTGGGACGATCGGTGTCTGCTGCTGTCCGCATGTGAGCGTCTCGTGCGGAGGGCTGCTTGCGTGTGTGCTGTGGAAATTCACGAGTGGTCAGCACTGCACACCGCGTGGAGGTGCGCCGAGCGAACTAGCGCCGCAGCACGTGCTGAGGCAGGGGGTGATTGCCACGATCAGCTCGGGGTGGCCACCAGATCAGCGTATCTGGCGATCGACTCTCCTGCACTGCTAAGTGGTCCAGAAGACACGACGGGCAGAGTGTGGATGCACAACCTCACCGTGTGCTCCATGAACGGCTGTCCAGGTAACACGTGAATCTAAGCAACATGTGCATGCGTGGAAAAAACTTGCCAAGTCTGTCTCAAAAGGAGCTGTGTTGCTGGGAACCACGGCCGAGGTAGAGAGCAATAGGTCGGATCACGTAAAGCTGGCTGTTTTGAATCGCCAGACACAAGTCACAGCTGAGGCAGATCTAGTATGTACAGGAGCTACGGACACAGTGGTGCAGCGGTGCATCATACAGTTCGTGGATGAGAACGCACACCGTGGGGCTGAGCAGAAGAGCACATGGCGTGATGCACTTGTATTAAGCCACGTGAGCGTTGAGCACAATTGATTTCCATTTGTGAACGGTCAGTGGCATGCCTGGTGTTGCTTCATTTCAGGAGCACCACAGTCCATTCAGAGTTTCAGCTTTCGGTGTGCCGAGATGTTCTCACCTTTGGCAGCCAAGAGTGCCAAGAATGCTGCCATTTGCTCAGGTACGTCTGCTTCGAGGATCAAGTTGAGAGATTGTTCAGCCTCTTCGAAGGAAAGGTCTTCCCTGGCGATGAGCTTGCTGAGCACCTGCAGGTTGGCCGTGACAGGGTATGTAATACTGTATAAAACTTCCACCAACACATTCAATTATTGTTTTGATGCAGCCGTCAACAGTCACGGCGCTGTCGCGAAAGAAAGGAGCATCTGTCGTGAATGTTAATCAAACACGCTCGCATGGCCAGATCAAAGCGTCCTATTGCAATACATGATAGTGCCAGAATTATCACCTCTTTTGGTTCCTTAAACGCGGCCGAAGCGACGCAAAGGGACCTTCGGCGACATCTCCCCCGAATCACGTTAGCCACCCTTGAAACGCTTAGCCGGCTGCTACACATGTTGAAACAATAGCAGCGACAGGGAGTTGTATGCTCTCAGATTTGTTTGATCATTGATTATTCGCCGATAAAGCTTTTCCCCTATTGCACGACAGGTACACAGTTGAACCACATGGCAGCCTGAAGATGATCACCCCGGACCGTTGGCACCTTGTTGGACCGATTCGAGTGTAGGGAGTGTTTCTTGTTTTCTGCTGATCGTTCGCATGGTTGGATGTGGTGAACTTTGCAGCTTCTGCTCGCGTCAGAAAGATCTAGGCCAGGGAAGGTACCATTGGTGTCCACTGGGGCCGCACTGGGCTGGAGGAGGGATGAACCGTAGATTCATCAGCCAGCCTCTGAAACGTCCTCGCACACAAGCTACCGCACCTGCGGCTTTCGGTGCGTCTGGAAGGACCAGCGTGCCGTTGGTGTCGTATGTTCTAGTTGCGATATCTGTTTGCACGCCTGGCAGCTACATGTTGTATCCACAACACGCGACGCTCTAGAAAGGAAAAGGCTTAGTTACCCTAAGGCACCCTCCACAGAATATTTTTCAATGTATTGTGGGAGGTCGAAACTTCAGCGACTTCATGCCTGCGCGTTGCCCTGAACCAAGCATCCCCGTGCTGACAGCGACGGCTCCTGGTGGCGGTCCACGGCAGCCTGCGTGATGAAACTTGCACTAATGCAGGTTATAAATTCTGTTACATCTCCCTGTGGAATGCGCAATTCTTGCCTTAACTCCGTTATTCGAGCCCTGGGAGCCTGCGTAGCACGGGGCGTTGTCCGTCAGCAGTCCAGCGCCAGGTGCGTGCCGTTAAATTTTATTTCTATTCAAGTCCGTGTGAGCAAATGAATCATTCTTGTATGGTTATGCTGTTTAGTGGAGAAACGCAGTGGTGACCACGAGCCACTGAGTTGCCATGCGCAACTTTCTAGGTCTATCGCTCACCAGATCCGCTGCCAAGAGGCAAAAAAATACTTCCCCATATAGTAAGGTTGAATTGCAACGACATTGTTCGCTTGTGGTGTGCGCCGCTTCTGCATGGGTCGCAGAATCACATGCATGCTGAATCGAATCTCCGTGTGTGGGATGTTTAACACGGAGATCAACATAAAATCCCGGCAGCGCCAAGGGGTAAAATCGCAAGCCACTCCAAGCAAACGACAAAACAACCAACACAACCGATCAGCCACACATTCTAAACAGACGTCACACCCATAACCACCCACAGACCTAGACGTCCTACATAAACACCCAGACACCAGAAAAACTACTCGCCAAGCAACGCACAATGCCCCGAACGCGGAACATGCAAATCACAAACACCCTGACACACACAGAGTCGGCCCTGGAATCCAGCTCGCCCCAGAGCCCTGAATGCACACCCCACCGTTGCTAGACAAGCACGCCACGGGCCACCCACCCATGACGGCGAAGGTCAGCGCGCGGCCCTCCCTTCCCCAGGAGACCCGCAAACAGAATTTACCATGATTTGTGTGCTCAGCACACTGAAATCCAGTATACAAGCCAGTCAGCTTCTGGTCAGGCGCTGCGACAAGGAAGACGGCGCTGTACTGCAACAGCGTGGTCACGACTGCCATGGCCTGAAAAGCGAGGCCAGTGGCCTACAGAGAGTTTTGTCACCAGTGTTTCACAAAGAGGCATGTTTCCCATGTTCCACATTGATCCATTTGAGCACATGGCCGGATGCCATACACATGCGCATCATGGTCACTCCTACTGAGACTTCCGGATCATTTTCCTCTGTTTGGCACACAGGCCCACATCTGAAACACCTGCTGTTGCGGATGGGCTCTGTGCACCATTACTGTTGAACCCTCGGCCTCTTCGTCGGCCTTGCTACAAGTTTGTCTTGTCGAAGCACGTTTCCTCTTCCCCTCTGTAGGACCTTGGTGTGCTTGAGCCGCCCCGCAAGCGACCTCGTTCGTTGAGTCGCCCCGCAAGCGACCTCGTTCGTTGAGCCGCCCCGCAAGCGACCTTGTTCGCTGCGCGGAGACATCTGACGTGCAGGAGTAAATCGGATGGTCCTGCGTCATGCTGAAGAGGCACCGTTTTGGGCACACCACCTGTGGCGCAGTGTTCACAGAGCCACCTGTCATGTACATCAGACGTGTCGCCGCAGGATCTTGCAGCTTCGAAGACGATCAAGTGCACCCTCTGCTTCCATGTCAGCAGCAGTGTCAAAATCGATTGCGACAGCCTTTAAATCATGGAGGCCATGCTTCGAAGGGCTTTAGATTTGGCACCAAAGCTAGCTGCGGCAGCTGCGGCCAGGTGTCAGCCTTGACCTCTAGGCTGCCTGGGGCGGTTCCGGTGCCGCACTCGTCCTCATCTTCAGCCATGTCGCCCGCGACATCCATGGTGGCCGCAGCGCGCTCGTCGCTGCACCCCGGAGGCGCTGCCCGGGCAGTGCTGCGGCAGACTCAGTGCCAGTGGCAGGCATGGCCCTGGCTCATCCGTGTGGCCTTAACCATGCCGGAAGCGGCAGAACCTGACTGTGGTAGGCGTGGGCAGGTCCGCAGGGTGGAAGTCTGGCACACTCTGCTGGCATGCATCTCAGGCATGCTGCTTGCTTTCAGATGTTGCTTGCATGCGTGCCACTGAGACTCCACTGTCTGGTGATAGCTGAGCCTCATCAGTTGGCAGGGGTCGGTCCACATGGTCAGGCTGCTGCTTCAGCAGTCGGCATTTGAAAGAAAGATGTGATTTTCGAAGAGCTGAGCATCAGCTGCATCCGCTTGTGCAGCCTGAGCCAGGGTCGCCATTCAGCTGCACCCCGAACTGTCGAGTCCTTCCCAGCCATGTGGACAAGTCCGTGACTGCATGGTGTGCAACGGAGCGTGCTAATTGAGCACGTTCAGAGGGACCAGCAGTCTCTAGCAGAATGAAGCCAGGCAGTTATGCGCTGGTTTGTGGACAGCTCATGATGTCATACATCCGGCGAAAGCCGAGGTGATGATGCAGGTGCTGTTGCTCCAACGATCCAGCATGGTTGTGGCTTTGCAATTGCAGTGTTGTATGCGTGCCAAACGTGAATGGAGGTCTGTGCAGGACACAGTGTGATCCACTTGATGTGGACAAAATGCTGAGTTAGCCAACGTGGTCAAAACCATGTGGAAGGGGGCACAGTCAGCTCAACCTCATTCCGATGCTCCCGGGTAGGCTTGAAGGGGGGAAAGAGACTGTTGTAGGCTTCCGATCCACGATGAGCTGACTTGAATCGTGGCGTCTATTCTCTCATGCCGGTTGACAGGCGGGCATTTCGTGCTCAGAAGCCAGATAAGGCGAGCTTGTGAAGCCCCATGTCAAAGCTGCTGTGTGTGGTAACACAGAGGGAGCTTACTAGTGTCTTACAGAGCTGCGAATAAGCAGTCCAGCTCTGAGATGTATGGGAGCCTGGTATTCGCATGTGTTAGTAGCAGTGTGGGCATGCATACTGAACATTGACACGTGTTGGTAGATGCATGCAAAAGCAGGGCTCGTCTCAGACAGATGCCAGGGCACATACTGGGTGATGGATTGCGACGTCTTTGTATCTTTGATTGGTACTGGCAAACGCTGGTATGCCAGTGCGGATTATTATTGAGATGGTGGTTCTGAGTTCTCGATGAACCTGTGCTGAATATGCGTGTGTGTGTTTTGGAAAAGCTGCAGCAACAAAAGCACTACACCAGCATCTGCTGCGCGACGCATTCGAGGGTGCATATGATAAGCCTGTTTTACGTGAGGATTCATGATGATTGCATAGGTGATTTGGGAGTGCATTCTTGCTACAGCTTTGCGAAGCATTGCTGCTTGAGATAAAATAATGGCTGCTGGCTGCCTCATCCATCTTGGGATTGCCTCGCCCGACAGGTTGGCATATCCATACACCAGCTGTACCTGCATTTGTCTGTTGATCGCAGCGGTCCGACCGCCCCAACAGTAAGTATAGCTCCTTGCAAAGGAGTTCTCTGACAGAGCTTTGAACACCCGACATTCGAACCAGCTACTTTCACATTGGAGCTCGTTCCCGATGTATTCCTGATACGTATGCGCAAACTAGTGGATGCTGGCGAGGTCTGCACAAGTTGCAGAGTCGTTGAGCGTTCTACGGTATGTGCCCATGCAACGAGGCCCTGGGGTACAGACACGCACGCACAGGAGTGTAGATATTCAGGTGCACTGGCACGTCTGAATTACGACTGCTTGGCTCAGCTTGAGGGGCGAGCGTGGCGCTGGTGGAGACGCAAACACCAAGATAGATCTCAACAGCAAGAGGTGATGTGATTGAGGTCTACACGCTTTTACCGGAGGTCTGTTGTGGCTATTACCGTGGCACCTGCGGGAGCGTGTTTCAAGGACGAAGGATCAAAGGGCGCAAGCTCAGCTATGCATCACGGGGGACCAAAACAGTGGCGCCAGGTGCGTGCCAGAGTTTCATGCGAGATGGCGCGACTCTGAAACTGATCGAACATCCTTTCAAATCAGAGTGCCGTCGATACACTTAGGCCTGGTCCAAGTGGCCCTTTCATCTATAGGCCCTTTCACTTAGAGTACCAGCCCTCAGGAATTGCGAAGCCGTGTAGCGTAGTCCCCTGCTCGCGCGATGCAATATACTGTAGCCTGTGTGCTTGCGTGCTGGACAAGGTCATGAATGAACTGGTTGTGAGCTCGTCGGGCTTCTAAGGAGTAAGATCGCATAGGTCGTCACTGTGCGACTCCGACAGACATGACGGAGGCAGTTACGCAGGACGGCGAGGTCAAGCCTGTTTCAACAGGCGAGACACTGGTTCAGAAGTTACAAAAGCAGCAAGCCGAGATCAATAAACGGATCCTTGACGCAATAGCGTCAAGCAATGACGAGTCTGAAGTGGGTTTCTTTACTTCTGCCGCAACTTGCTTTCACGGAGACGGGAGTCCTGGAAATGGCATCAATTTACTCCCTCGTGCAGGATGCAGACAATGAGACATTAAACCATCTGAACTGTGGGATATGTCTGTCCCTGTGTGATAGACCTGTCACGGCTTCGTGTCAGCACAACTTCTGCCTGAAGTGCTTCAAGAGATGGGTCAACCAAGAGAAGACACAGTGCCCCACATGCCGCGCCACCTTCTCAAAATCGCTCATTCAGAATCCCCGCATCAACACAATGCTGTCTTTTAGAATGCGACAGAAGAAGCACGTGCGTCTCATTCTGGCTGTCAGACCGTGTTCATCCACTGGCAGCCTCTCACCTTGGCATTGCTTCAACCTGCAGAGATATGATTGCCTGTCCTCTAAGACGTCGTTTCATCAACATCCTGGCAGTTGCAGTGACAACATGAAATATTTTGCTGTAGGGTACTGAATCTGCTCCCAGGCCTGCTCCCGTCGAGAGTGATCGCCCGGATGAAGCTTTTATGACAGACAAGGCCAAAAGAGCTGGACTTTCAAATGCTGCTAGTGGCCGTATGCGTGTCACATGTCATGCCCATCATTTCGGTCCTATTGGAGCAGAATTTGACCCTGAAAGAAGTCAGGGAGTTCTTGTCGGAGAGTGCTGGACCAGCCGCCTTCACTGTCGACAATGGGGGTCCCATATGCCGCATGTCGCTGGCATAGCAGGTCAGTCTGATGTCGGCGCACAGAGCATCGTTTTGTCAGGTATGAATCTGGATGGTTGCCATTACGGGTACCATTGGTGACCGATGCATAGGTAAGTAGTGACGACAGCAGACCACGGCCAGCGTTCAAGTTGGGATGACAGATCGTCAGCATGTGTGTGATGATGTGCGATGCAACTGTAGTGCAGCACTGCAAGTATGTGGAGTTGATTCGAGGTGATCTCCTGGTATAAAGTTGGCTGGCTTGTGCCCAGCCGGTTTCCGCCAACATTCCTGTGGAGATCTGGTTGCTCCTTCAAACAGGGATCCGATGTTGTATGCACAGTATGCTTTCTTTAGTGCCCATTTTGCACAGCACTGCTAGTGTATGGTTGAATGTGGACGAAACAGTGGCTATGTTGTACTCAGGTGGCTATGAGGACGATCGTGACGAGGGTGAATGGCTGCTCTACACTGGCAGTGGCGGACGTGACCTCAGCGGCAACAAGCGCACGAACAAGGAGCAGTCGTTTGATCAGGTCTTTGAGGGCAGTAACAAGGCTCTTCTGCGCAGCTGTGAGCGGGGGCTGCCAGTGCGAGTGCTGCGGTCCTTCAAGGAAAAGCGTTCTGCCTACGCACCCACAGACCCAGACTGGGGAATTCGCTACGATGGTGTCTACCGAATCGTTGCAGCATGGCGCCACATTGGCATGCAAGGTGTGTTGTTTCCACACCATGATTTTAGCTTCACTCTGTACGTAAAGCTTGGTGCATTCTGGCAGCTCTTTCCTGATGTCCGACGACTCCACACGCCACGTATTCTCAGCCTAGGCGGGGCTAAATATCCTACCATCTGCAGTTCTTGACAGGCATTAGTGTCTATCATATCGGCCTCCATGGTGCGATCTTCCCCAAACCTCTATGTGCCGCTGAGCACACAGCGTTTGCTGCAGGGAAGCTGGTGTGCCGGTATCTCCTGCGCCGGTGCGATAACGAGCCGGCACCATGGAGCACCTCCAATGTCGGTGACGGTCCATGGGAAGAGGACCTGCCTGGTGAAGCGTACGCGGAGTCGGAAGCAGACGATGCCATTGACGTGCTACGTGTGGGCATGGGCTCAGCTGACTGGCAGCAGCCGCACTGGTCGTATACACGAGGCACCTGGGGCTGGGCAAAGCCGCCACCTGATGCTGCCGTAAAGAAGTCAAAGAACCCGCTCACTGCCCTGCAGAAGCAAAAGAGGAGTGTGCGTCACCCTCCCCACAGCACCCTGTACGCTGCATTGCTTGCCATGTCGCCTTGTGGGATGATGGAATCCGCTGTTTCCGCATGCAAAACAAGCATTCGATGTGCAGCGCACAAATGTGCCCTTTGGTGTGCATCCACTGCCCGCAATTACTTTGAATATTCCTGAGACGGGTCACAATCCGCACTGCATCCTTACCCATGTACCCGCACGACTCCGCAGCAAACGACACAATCTGAATTCCAGCATGATCAGGCAAGACCTTCAGCAGAAACCATGTCCACTTGGTATGCTCACCATTGACCGCTGCCCCACCCTGCGTCCGTGGAGGCATGCGCTGCAGTGAAGCCATGTGCTACATCGTGGCTTATTGTTACAGAGTAGACTGTCACACCTGATGCCTTGTCCCTGACATGGAAGATTGTGTTTCAATGTTGAACATTCCAAGTGAATCCCACAACCACCTTTGACGTGTTACATGACTGCAGGCCGAGCGCAACCTTGCGGGCTGTGGCTGTGAGCTGTGCAAAGCAGTCCTCACTGAGCCTGTCTGCACTCCCTGCGGCCATCAGTTCTGTAAGGCGTGCCTCGTGACCAAGTTCGTGGCAAACGAGCCAACAGTGTCTGCCGCTCGCACGTTCCGCACGCGGAAAGCCCCGAAGCGCTGTCCAACATGCAATACAGACCTTGCGGAATTTGCGAAGGATGGAGCCCCTCTGCCGGTGAACCACGCGATGGCCGCGCAGATCTCTGGCTTCCAGGAGGAGCTGCGGCAGGCGCAAAAGGGTATTGTGGTGGAGACTGAGGCGCGAGATGCCGCCGATGCAGCAGCTGGTGTGTCCCCAATGGACGGTGGGGCTGGCGATGCAGATCCCAACAGTGGGGAAGATCTGTATGAGAACGCCGGTGCCGAGAATGGCCTGCGTCAGTGCAGCAAGGCTGCCTGTGTCGAACCACCTGATGCGCGCTCTGCTGGCGGGGCAAGGGCGGCTGCTGGCGCTAAGAAGCAGCCTTCCGCCCAGCAGCCCAGCCTGCCAGCCCGGAAGGCACCACCGAGCAAGGCTAGAGGTGGCAAAAAAGCAGAGGCAGCAACAAGTGAGAGCGGGGGCGATGGAGAGGATGTGTTTTCAGAGAGCAGCAAGCAGGGCGAAGACGAAAGTGATGCCGAGATGGATGGTGGGAGTAGCAGCAGTGACAGCGAGGGTGATGACAGCGGGGATGACTGGGGGGCGGGGAGGGCAAAGGCTGCCCGCTCGCCTGGGAAGGAGGCAGGCGTGGCGGCCAGGCAGAAGCTGAGGTCAAGCAGCAGATCTCCTGAGAAACCCGGACAGGCAGCTGTGAGTGGGAAGATAGCAATGAACAGCGCTGCCAAGGCCGTCAGGGCGCCTGCAAAAGGAGGGATCCAGAAGAAGGCAGCTGCAGGAAAGCGGGGTGGTGGGAAGGCCGGGCCAAAGGCACGTGCCAGAGCTGTTCCGAAAAGAGGCGCAGTAGGTAGAGGATGTGATGGTGACAGTGTCATGGGGGACGTTGTTCACTCGGGGGATGAGAATTAGAAGGCATGTGTTGCACAGTGGCACTTGCGTAGATGTACGGTTGGTGGCTTGCCTGCTTGATGGTGAGGTGATGAAATGCATGCTCAATGATGCCAGGCATGCCTTGATTTGGCCGGGTTCCCAGATGGTGTTGCACTAGGTGCTGGGTCCCTTTCACTGGCTCTGTAGAATGCAGATACATCGGCAGTGGCTTTGTGCGAGTGTGCCTGATTTATTATACTTGCCAAATAAGACAAGCAGTAGTTTGGCACTGGCTTGGGGTCCAGGTGTTGAAGTTTGGATCATGTACAGCTGTAAATTTTGCTAGTTCTGACTGTGTACGTGGTGTGCTTGCTACCGGTGTTACGCATCGGTGAGGAGAGCCGAGCAAGATTTATGATTGGCTCCGCATCTGAGCTTCAGAGGCAGGGAAACAGGCTCCAGGCCTAGTACACAGTGTACTTTCCCAACGGTCAGGGCCGACCCAGCTCTGTCACAAAAGTGTAATCTCGGGGAGTAACCTTTTTCTGTTGCGCTAGGAAGTGGGGGCAATGCTGGTTCAAGCTGTCTGTTGCAGGTGAGCGGCAGTGGGTCCCGAGTGTTGTACACACATGCCAGCCATCATGGACTGACGTCGGTAAACAGGTTTGCGACCTTTTTTTCCCGGTTTATAGATTAAGTTCAAGGAGCACCTTCAGATCAGGTGGAATTGAAAGGATCGCTGTCAAGGCGTTGCACGTCGGCCTGGACAGACGTGCCTGCTGTGCCTCGGTGGGCTATACTACCATCCACTTATAGATGGGATCAATAACTTGAACCACCGTGATTCATGACCACCACTCAATCATCGCAGGAGCCTAGTACGCATCGGAACGTTCGGCAGATGCTGCGCCTCGAGCTGGGACATCGAATGGGTCATCACTCCCAAGCCTCAAAGCGATTCAGTGGCATCGGAGGGGTCCATTGGTAAACTGACAAGCAGCCCATGTTATGCGCTGGATGATGTTTTTTTTTGTTCACTGCAGCGGTGTCCAAAATCATGCGGTATCCGACGGGGATTTCAATTTTGCACACGTGCTGGTGCAGCTACGTACATTCGAACCGAGGAATATCAGCGCTTGGTGTGCAGCCTGGAATCCTGCCTTGGTAGGCTTACCGTATGCCTACGAAGGTGGTGTGCAAAAATTTTGGTAACATGAAGACTTCCACACATCATGTGGCCGAAGTATTGCACAGTATCGCTGTGGATACGATGCGTGTCCACCGTGCAAATCAGAACGTTCCACATGTCACCTGCTCAACCCTCGATTACTCGAGCGACCGCAGCCACAGGGTGCCGCCTTGCCCGCCCAGTGTCGAGCATAGCGACAGCGCTGGATAAAGGATGCCACACTAAATACGCTGGATCACCAGCAGCGTTCCCTTTCCCTCCGATCAGGTTTGTCAAAATGAGAACGCTCAGCAACACACGCCGCTCGACCGGGCTATCCGCGCAGCGAAGTCGCACTGGGCTGTGCCAGCCTAAAAGACAGCCAACAGTTAGTGTTGCTGCGTTACAAGCCTACGAAGGCTCAGATGTTAATGAGTCTGCCAGTTTCAGCCCGCACATGCGCATTCCAAGTGGTGCGTCTACCACTTCCTGTATCCCAGAAGACGTACAATGAACAGGAATTGAGAGCCAGAACTATACATTTCCTTCATTCAGCAATCCGTTGGTGAAGAAATTGAGGTTTTCCTTTGACTGCAGCCATGGCCGGCCCGCTTGGCAGTCCTGGCGGGGGCGCAACCATGGAGAGGTCCAAACTGTCACTGACGCAAAAACTGACATCGAAGTCTCCGTCACTAGAAGAAGGTGGCGGGGGCGGAGGCATCGGCAAAAAGATTCTCAACGGTGGTGGTGGAGGAGGTGACGACGACGACGATGACGAGTACTTTGAGGAGGACGACGGAGAGGACCCAGATGACACGAAATGGTGGCACAAGGTTCCTCTTCAAAGGCTGTATGATGCAGCAACAGTCCGCGCAGTCCTGTCGGTGCGCACCTGTTGCTGTGGTATGATGGTGACACGGCGACTGACTGCCCTGCTGCCATGCTTCCCCTCACTTACATGATTCTCGAGCGAGTAAGTCACATTATTACAGAGGATGATACGTCATTGCGACTAGGGATAGCTCACATGATCCAAGTGCTTTCAACCCGTATTTCCAGAAGGTTCACGCCTGGGTTTAGCTGTCACACCGTTGCCACCGCAATTCTCGTCCATAAATCTGTGCCAGATGTATAATCACATACTAGTACCTGCTAACGTGCCGTACGCCTCTTGGAAGTATTTTACAGCAAGATTGCCTGTTGGCGTGGCAGGCTTATCCTGTTCTGCAGAACTATCAGCGTTCATGCAAATACCCTTCCCTTGAACAGGGCATTCCATACGATGACTTCCGTTCTTTCTTTGCTGCCGGTGTGGGAAAATAGTTGTGCATTTTGCTGGAGCACGGTTGTTTTCTGTACATGCACTTATCGTGTCTCTGCCACTGCCAGCCCACCACGCAAACTTCCCAGAGGTGCCTAATATGCAGGAATGGTGTACCACTGTGGAAAGCCTACCCGCTTTCCTGCGTATGCTGGCCTCCATGCAATACTATTCCAGCGCACAATGGGTGCGGTACCTGACCATCCAGGACCGCCCCAACATGTTCCGGGCCCTCGAGCGAACACTCGCCCGTGTCCCTGAGGCGCGCTCCGCTTTTGTTGGCAAAGTTCTGGCCGACCCTGCATTCGTCCAGAAGACTGGAATAGAGGCCGGCCTGGCATTCACCATGACACTCGCACATGAGGCCCACGTCCGCGGCAGCCGCCTGACATCGGAGCTGGACACAGTCCTCATAAACTGCACATGCATGGCCGTAGCGGCCGCGACCTGCTCCGCGCTCGTCGCCCCATCCAAGGCGCCCACGCCACCGGGCGCCGTCTTTCCGTGGCAGCGCATGGTGCAGTCACTGCCAAACAACGCATTCGAGGTGAGCACGCCCACGCGCCGCTTTGCCGTGTCGCAGCGCATCTCATCCTACCTCACCAAGGGCGTGGAGCTTTCTGCGGTGTACGCCGCAGCTGGCGCCGCTTCGGCTGGGCTGCAGCAGTGTGTCGTCGCGGCCAAGGCGTCCAAGGACCCGAAGAAGCGCAGCGGCCAACTCACGCCGGTGCCGGGCGTGTCTCGCGCTGCCGGCGGCCTCGGGATCTACGGCGGTGTTGCATCAAACACGCGGCTTCAAGTGGGGGCCGGCCTGGAGCGCCTGCTCTTTGAGCACGCCAAGGTGAGCACCGCGTGGCAAGTGGTTGCGCTGTCAGCGGTGTACCGGGGGGTGACCCTCGCGGCGCTGGAGAACCCGCTGTCGCTGGGGCCAGCTGCCTTGACGCGGTGCTCGCGGCCTGGGGCCGCCGGGGAGCCGACGGCGCACGTTCCGTCGCCAAAGCCGGTCAAGCGGCTGGTGCGGCGGAAGGTTCAGCGCAAGGTGCGGGGGCCCGGGGATGCCCCGGCCGACGTGCCGCAGATGCAGCCAGTTGCCGCATGAGGCGGTGGTCTGCCTTCGGGTGCTAGGTAGCTTGAAACGTGTGTGTTTGTGAGAGAGGTAGTTTCGTGGGGGCGTTCGTGGAGGCTCCCGTTCAGCTTGGTCGCATATGCCGCGGCTGTGCTGCGGTGATGGGTGGCTAGTACTGGTAGGCTGGTGCCCCGCGGACGTGCAAAGCGTTTGCGAATGTGTGGACATGTTGCTTCTGTGAGGAGCAGTGCTGATTGTGGTTCTGGCGAGGGATGTCCCATTTTGACTGTGAATCAGAGGGCGGCACACCCAGATGCCAGTTGATCTGCACAGTTATGCGACTGGATTGTATCGGCGGGCATGTGTTAGCCTGTGCCTGCATATTCAACAGATGCAGGTGGTTTTCTGGTCATGTTGAAGTTCCTTTCTGGGGTCTATGAAGTTTCCTGTCATACTGAAGTTCTGCTTTGTGAGGCGTCGTCGTTTCCCTGCTTGTGAAACATCCGTAACACCGTAATCACTAGAAGTGCCAGAGACTCTACCAAGCCTCTTATTGGCAAGTTGAAAAACTAGCAGTCGGCTGCACACCGGCAAGTTCAATCATACATGGTGTATGCGCAACAATGAACCTCACAAACACTAACAGTTTCTCGGGGAGCATCTCTACAATTAGTGACTGCCCTATTCATCTGGTTCCGCATGCCTTGTTTCTGGTACTGTTGCCTCGCCGCATTTGCTGTGCACCTCCCTGAGAGCAGCAGCCACCTTCTCGCTGATGCATGCCTCATCATTGAACACCGTGCTGCCGATGTCACTAAGCGACGATAGAGTTGATATTGATGCCTCGAAGGCCTTTATCGGGGTATACTTAGTTATTGCTTGTTCCCGGCGAGAAGCTTTCCGGCGCTCTGGCGCCATGCAAGCCTGGCCGAAACAGTCGTCTTCCGGCGCTGTGTACTTCTCCCAGATCTCAAA
>JAUMHO010000003.1:16508-37066 GCA_032360965.1 Ulva armoricana
TGTCGTGTGCTTGGGTTGGCTTGTGATTTACCCCTTGGCGCTGCCGGGATTTTGTGTTGATCTCCGTGTAACACACAAAGCTGATGAAACAACCCATCGTCGAACAGTACTCCGGGGTCTTGTGTGACGTCACGCCAGCGATCCGCGATTCTGCCACATCCTGCTGTTGAGATTTCAACGCACTGCCACCCTGCTGGCTAAGCGAATATTTGGCCTGATGTCTGCCCCGCGCTGATACGGTACACACGCCTCGCCATTGCGGGCGGAGCGGCGACGTAAACCAAAACATAGCTAGCTGGTGTTGCCACTGTTCTGCTAGTCATCTTGAACTACGTGTTGTGCCATTCCCTGCCGTGGCTTATGCGGTGTGAGTCGTCCGCTGTAGATGTGAGACTCTGGAATTATTGGCATGTATGCAAGGTGCCCTAGAAGCGGCATGAAATAGCATGTCTCAGTAGATAAGGCAATGGACAAGTCCATTGCCTGTCTGTTCGCTGTGTGCCGGTGTGGGGTCAGGGCATTTTGAGCGAGCACAGGTCAGCGACTGGCGACAATCCTCAGCGGTGGCTTGAACAACACAGGTGGCTGAAAAACGTCATTATTTCATTCTAATTCCGGTAGTTTCCTCCGTTTTGGACGCGTCTGATGTGCACCGTCGATGCCACACTGGTGACAGATGTGGCGATGGTGTACGAGCTCGCAAAATCGATGCACATTCTGCTTGCGTCATGCAGGATCGGCCAGCTAGAGCACGGCGTGTCCCGAGGAATGCTGCAGGTGAAAGAATCGTGTGTGCCGGCCCCGCCGCGGATGCTACCACGCTGTATGTCTGAGTCCTGCCTCGTGGTCAACGTCGGCAATCTATAAGTTCACCAGTGTTGCGCGCTCACACCTGAAGCTCTGCCGCGAAAGGTCAGCCGCAGAAGGAGAGTGAAACTCTGCGTTGGTAAGGCTGTCTGGTTTTTGTGGACGCGCTGTTGCCCACCATGGTCGCTGCTCCGGTCTGGGCAGCCCTTGGCGTGGTATTCGTTGTAGATAGAATCCGAAGGAAACGTCGCAACAAGGATCTGCACAAGCTTCCAAGAGCTCCAGGCTACCTACCTTTGGTTGGAAACATTGGGCTGGTCAAGGTGTGTTCACGTGCACCCGTGATGCCCCAGGCCAGTGCTGCTGCGTGGGAGCAGCACCGCGTGCTGTACCGCGCAGTAATTCTTCGTAACCCCCAGTCGCGAGCGTTGCAGCTCGACGTGCCGCATGCCTTCCACCTCAAATGCGTAGCACGGTATTTCGACGAGTTCATCCTCCACGCGTACGTCAGTCGCGGTGCGCTTGTTACACCCTGGTAGCCACTTCACAAGTGGGGCCTGACATGCGAGTAGAGGACGAACAGGAAATCCTTGGTCTCTAGCCTTCACGAGCGGTATGGGCGAGGCCTTTGTGCGCAAGGGCGAGGTCAAAAAGCGTGCATGCACAGCGTGCATGAGCAGCGTCGCGGCGTCACACTGCGATCCGGTACGCTGCGGTTCCAAGCATCACTTAGTTGGAGGAATATGTACGCCTCGTCAGATCCGAGCCCAGCGCTACTTTACGACCGAACGGTCAAATTCGTGGACAGTCAAATTCGTTGCTGACGCTACTTTACGATGACGCAGAATTGATTGTATCGCCGCAACCTACCTAAATTAAGGTACGCCAAACACCACACCATGCGCAAGAGCAGCCCATGTGGATGCACACCACGTACAAAAGCATAGGTTAAACTGAGTGCCACAAGAACTTGTGTATCAGTCGATGGAGTTTGCGGGTTCAAACACGCGCGCACCAGTCGCGGGCTGGCGGTGTCATCGGCTATCGTGCATGTTCCGCCACCACGTTTGCTGAGCACTATCAATGCTCGCCAAATCCAACCGGGAAGGATCGTAGCTATTTAATTGAGTTGCCAAGTTTCACGTTCCTGTTCACGTGCTTGGCCTGCTTCGTTTCAGGTCGACAAGGAGCCATGCTGCAAAGAACACATGTCAACCGTCCGTTACGGCTTGCGACGAAGCGTTAAACAGTCAAGTATATGCTCAACCTTGGTGAAATGCATTCAAGGATCTCAATAACGCACGGAACGCAAGTTCCAATTTTCGCTGTGTCTGCACCAGTATCGACGTACGCCAACGGTACGCATGCGGTCGTTGCCAGTGAAACAGGTCACTCGAATCCCATGCCGGTGCACGTCGTTCTTGTACTGCACGCAGGGCCATGCACGTTTGCTACTGGAGTCTCACGTTTGCTACTGGAGCCTTCCGCACGCATTGGCACGAACCGAACAATTCTTAGCATAGACACCACCTATGTTCCCTCTCTTATACTCGTCGTTACCCCGGTCGAAGTTGCTTCAGCGACGTGCTCATGGAAGCCAAAGCCATAAAACGATGAGAGAAGACGACAGCCCACAGGCTACGACTGTGTCCCAGATACCTACGCTGCGGCAGGCTGTCGACTATTCCACGATTTTATCTCTTCCGGCCGGCGTCAAACAGGCTACCACACACGTTGCCCGTGGCCGTGGTCATGCCCATTGAGACCATTCCCGAGTGCTGTGGGCTGCCGGTCCCGCACGACATGCCATCCTTCCAGACGCATAGTTCAACATCTGCTGCTAGCGGTGACTGGCACAGTCGCCGCTGTAAATGGCTTGAAAGGTCACCTGCGGTTTTCACGCGGGGCCGTACAGCAGCTGCCGAGAGTGTGTTGCAGCAGGGGCAAAGAGCAAGTGGTGCAGGCATACGAGAACCATGCGCTGCACAAGACGTACGAGCAGTTTGCGGAGGCTGCGGGAGACGGTGGCCTACTGCGGCTTTCTGTGCTCGGGGTCGACCGCGTCCTCACTACCACCCCGCAGGCCTTCGCGGACGTCCTCCGAAAGGCCGGCTTCCTCCGCAAGCCCGTCGGCGCCTACCACGTCTTCTACATGTTTGTGCGCCCCTTCCCCTGTCTTCCCCGAGTCTGCAGCAGGTGTTGCAGCCATCCTCGGGCACTGCATCTCGCGTCGACCACGGCGTGCCCGACCCCTGGCTGCTCGCAGCAACGGCTGCGCCACCTGCGCCACTCCGGCACGGATATCTGGGTGCCGGTGCAGCGGGATGCAGACGCTGACAGAGGCAGACGGTTCGAGGCGACGCCGTGTGGCCACACGCGCTGTGTGCTGTGTGCTGTGTGCTGTGCAGCATACATGCGCGTCTCTTGAGCTGCCACAGCCCGCACGCATGAAGCCGTGCCAGCGCTGACACGGCAGTACAGCGCCCCCCCACCCCACCCTTCTGGGGGAACCCTGCATCAGCCTCGCCTTGCACGCAGCAGATGTCGCGCCGCGTTCCGTGCCGCATGCATGGGTAATCCCCGCTGTCCCTGCATGTACAGCCAATCAAGGCCCCACCGCGTCCGCCTCTGCAGCCGCTGCAGTGGCACGCAGCAGCAGCGGCACCGGGGGCCTCACCACGTGCACCCCGCAGCGCGCCTGCAGTCTTGCAGAGCCGTAGTTCGTTACGCCGGGGCCCGCTGCGCAGGGGTTCAACGCGGACTCGGTGTTCATGCATCCGGTCGGCGCGGAGCATGCGCGCGTGCGGGGGCACATGATGAAGTTCTTCAACGCCGAGAACGTCGCACTCACCATCTCGGAGCTCTCGGGAGAAACGCGTCGCACCGTCACCACCATCGCCGCTGCGGAGGGCGGCAGCGCCGCGTACGCCGGAGACCCTGATAGCCGCCGCGTGCGCATCGACTCCGACGGTATCCCCCCCCCCACAGCCCCCACTTGTCTGTGGGACGAGTGGCCCGGTGGAGCGCGTCACATGGCAGCAGCCTCATCACAGGCCTGTGTCTGCTTCCCCTGCTTGCCCTCTACTGCACACTCGTCGACCTGTACCCTACACCTGCGGCGGCTACCCCTGTATGTTTGCATCTTCCATAAACACTCCCCGCCGCTGCCTTCCCCACGGCTGCCTATGCATAGCACACATGCATAGCACACATGGCGCGGTGAGCGCTGTTTCGCGTCGCCTGTCTCCCTCGGTTTACGGATCATGCCGGTAACAGTTCACCTGTGTCGAGGGATGTGTGCGCATGAGTCATGCTGGTCGGGCACGCTGATACCGTGCAGGCAAGCTTGAGGTGGGGATCTTCAACGACGCAGGGGAGGGGGCTCTGGTCAATGCGTTCCAACTCGCCTCCAACAACATCCTCGCCGTCGTCTTCAAGGTACCCCCCCCCCCCCCCTCCACCCTCTGCCTGACACGTGTTGCGTACCGCCAGAGTCTGCACATCTAGTGTGGCTGCTGCCAAGTCGGCGGGTCACCCTGGTCGTCCGCCTCAGCGGTGTGCAGGCTCTGGGATGTGTGCCGTGAGTTTCATGTCGGCCGCCGCGCTTCGGACCGCTGGCCCGCTGCCGTGGCTCCACGGGCCGCCTCGGATGCGGGAGTGGTGTGCGTACCTACTCCTAGCCGGCACGGTTTTCTGCCGTTGCACGGCCACACTGCACGGCATCACGGTCCAACCAGTCACGTCCAGCCTGTCTGCCTGGAAGGCCTTTCCGCGCCCGGAACCCAAAACTCTGAAACGTTTGGGCCTGGAAACAAAACCCCAAAATCTGGAAGCCCCGACATTGTAGGGCAATCTCTGAAAACGGGCCCACATCGCCAAGACCTGGAATGAGGAAGCTGGGTGTGAGCCATCCCACCTGTGTTTGAACACCGGGGCTCCCGCCGATGTCGTCCTAGATGCTCATCGCAGCACCACGGCTTGCCGCTGCCAACGGGCCCAGATGGCCGCTGCTCCCCAGTTCTCAACCTGACCCGCGCTCACAAATTACTGCACCGCTCACAAAGTACTGCACCGCTCAACAAGACTCCGCAGGGCCGGCGTGCCATCCCCCCGCAGCACTCTGGCACCGCCAGGGCAGGCCGCCGTTCGTCGCGAGACTCTGTAAACCCTGCGGGAGTGCTGTGGCTACAGGTGTTCCTGGAGGTGGACATCATGCCGCGCATGGACGTGATCGCCGACACGCTCGACCAGGCCAACAAGGTCGCGGCGCACCCTCTGCAGTTCCGCCTGCTCAAGCGCGGCCTCCTACCCGGCCACCGCCGCTACCGCCGGAACTTTGACCACCTCTACGAATTCCACAAGGGTGCGCCGCCCGCGCTCCGGTCCTCGGCAGTGCCTCCGGCCCCCATTGTTGCGCCCGAACGGCACCATGCATGTCTAGCGCTCCACGCAAATCGCGTTGCTCAAGCGCACGCGCCACCGTCGCCGACGTCTGTAGGACCTGCTTCGATACGGCATGCCGGTCGGGTCCGCGGCCGACGCGGCGACACCCACCCCCCATGGCGACAGGGGGACAGGTACAGGGGGACATGTACCCCTTCCGCCGCAGCAGTAGCGAGCGCTGCGCGGGGGCCACTGCGGGGTCCGCGCCTTAAGCCTTACATGTGCCTGCCCGAGTTTGTACGTCCAAGGAATACGCAGAGCTCGAGCAGAGTGTGCGGGGACGCTGGGGTCGTCCTGCTGTGCAGCGCTGTGAACGCTGTGCCTGCCGGCCTCTGACTCTGGCGGCAGCCGCTGAGACACCGTCACACCGCAGCTGATGTGCCATAGCACGGCACGCACTGTAGCGGCGTAGAGCCGCGCTGCCTGCTCCTCCGGCCAGTTGGCATCGGCACCGGTCGGCCGCGGGGCCTTGATGTCTGCATCGGCCTTCTGCAGGCGCAGGGGCCCCTTGAGCGGCTGTGGCATGTAGTCGCACCGCTAACAGCCGTGCACCCCCCCCCCCGGCCCTTCACATCTCGCACAGCGCCTCCCCCGACACGCGCTCTCGTCTTTGCCGTACCCCACCCTCGCCTGTGCGTCGCGCAGATGTTCCCCTTGTACCCACGCACACGGGCTCAGTGGTGACCAGGGGCCCCTGTATGTCATGCTGAGCGTGCTGCGTGCAGAGCTGCTGCGCATCGTGTACGCCAAGCCGCTGCCGGAGAGCAGCAGCAAGTTCTGGGCGGCAGTGCGGTACGCCTACCCGAACGCCGAGACCGACCCCGCCGAGTATGAGCTCGCACTCGCCAACCTCGCCTTCATCTACCTCGCCGGCTACGAGACCACCGCAAACGCAATCACCCACACCCTCTCTGCCCTCGCCCTCGACCAGGACTCCCAGACTGTCATCGCCGAGGTGTGGCGCCGCTTTCCCGTGATGTGTGCTGTGTGCTGTGTGCTGCGTGCTGCGACCGCAACGGACTCCCCGCCACGGGTGCGGCGTTCCCCTCTAACTGGCGCACGGCGCTCGGCTCGGGGCGTCACCTGCGGACCATTTTGTGTCCCGGGCCTTGGCCGGAGTGCCGCCGGCCATGCCGTGCTCATGCCGTGCGCGGCGGCGCATCACGAACCGCTCGCGACGACACCGGCTGCCGTTTCTGCTTCCCCGCCCACCGCCACCGCCGGTCCGTGGTTCTAGCTGACCATCTGGCCTACCCCTGACGGCGCCGTGCCTCACAGCACGCAGCACGCCTTCAACCAGCGACAAGCGAGCGGCCGCAGCAGTGCGCCCGCAGATGTCGCCGGTGCTCTGCTGTGATGTTGCTCCGGCACGGCTGGCGCCCTTTGCGGCGGTGCTGCGAGTCTGCGCCAGAGGCGCGTGGCCAGAGGTGCGTGGCCAGAGGTGCGTGGACAGAGGTGCGTGGCCATGTGCAGGAGCTGAGCGCGCTGGGCCTGCTGGCGACGGCGGAGCAGCCGGAGCCGCGGCCGCTGACGGCGGAGGACATCGCAAAGATGCCCTTCCTCGACGCCATCGTGCATGAGAGCCTGCGCCTCATGGCGCCCGCGCCCAACGGCGGCTTCAGAACCCTGGAGGCCGAGATGACGGTGCGCCCCGCGCTGCCCCCGAGGCAGCCCCACCTGTTCGGCACCGGTGAGCACTCAACAACTTTTTTTTTTAGCCGAGCCTTACCGGTGCAGCGTGTCCTCTGTGGTCGGCGTTGCTTTGGGGACTCGGCCTGACACATTCAGGTCGGCGCGCTCCGGAACCTGCTGGATTGTACGGCTAGACTGACCGGGACAGGCGGGGCGGTATCCCGCAACCGCCGTGCGTGTCACCGCGCTGTGTGCTGTGCTGCCGAACAAGGATCGGCAGCTTGCGATGGTATGTGCCGGTGCACGGCATGAGTGTCGGGGGATCGCTGCGCTGCTCTGCTCCAAACCGGGTCGTGCTGAGCTAGTTGACGGTCTAAGGCTGCAATGTTCGCCGTGCAATCATCGCTCGAGACGCTGCTGCCGCCTGCGCACTGTGCTCTCCAGGTCGTACGTCCCGCCAGACGCTACCAATCACAGCCCCGTGCTACCCGTCAAGAAGGCCTCCCCTCGTCGGGCCTCCCCTCGTCCGCAGGTGACCGAACGCACATCGCTGCCGGTCTCTGTTCCTGTGTTGGGTCCTCCTGGCCCGCAGCGTCGTTGCATCAAGAGGTGCACCCGTGATCTTCATCTAGTGGCTTGGGTGCATCGTGAGTCTGCTACCTCGCCCGGGTGCCCCTCCCCCCCGGTTGTGCCCATGTCTTGAGGACGATTCTCGACCCTCCTTTTCCTTTTTTGTTACGCTGCCCTGTGGGGAGCGGTGGCGGCGAGGGTGACGGAATCGCCGCGCGCAGGTGTGCGGCCGCGTGCTGCCCAAAGGCACAGAGGTGATGATGCCGGTGTGGAGCCTGCACTACAACAAGCGCGTCTGGGGCGACGACGCGGCGCGCTGGCGGCCGGACCGGTGGCTAGAGGGGGGCTCCGTTTCGGCTGCGCGCAAGGACACCGCCGGCCACCTCCGCTTCATGCCCTTCCTCGACGGCCCCTCCAACTGCATCGGGCAGCACCTCGCGCTGGTGCGGGCGCTGTGGCGAATGCATGTGTAGCATGCATGTTGTCCGTGCATCGGAGCCGATTGTACGGACTTGGCTGCTGTGGTGCGAGGATCTACGTTGCATGCCTCGGTGATTTGCGGTTTGTGCATCGCGCCGCGGCCGCAACGCTACCGTGGCCGGGGCAGTGGCGGTGCCTCGGGCGCCTGAGACCCGCGGCATGGCGGTGACGGCGGCCTGGGTGGTGAAACTTGTCCGGCTTCGGCGCGATTGAAACACAGCCGAGCGCGCCTTTGTAGGGTACTCCCCGTCAGGCAGAGGGGGGACCCTGGGCACGGGGCCTGTGGAGGACCAGTAAAGCATGCTGCGCCGCTCGAGACCCACGCTGAACGGTCATTCAGGCGGCTTGTTAGGGTTGACTCTGCCGGTGCTGCCGGTGCTGACACGCCCCTTCTTGCTGCAGTCGGAGATCAAGATGGTTGTGGCGACGCTGCTCAGCTGGCTGCACATCACGATGGACGAGCAACGCATGGGCCACATGCACACGGTCGACGACTACGCCGGGGCCGCCGTGACGAAGATCACGCTGCAGCACGAGGACGCGAGCTGGCTGCGCATGCGGCAGCGCGTGCCGCGCAGCGCGCTCGCGTCGCGAGGGGGCCCCGCCGCCGCCGCCGCCGAGTCTCTGACCGAGCCCGTCGCGCAGGCGCTCGCCGCAGCCATGTGACGCGCGTGCTGCGGCTGCGTGGCGTGCTGTGCGGCGTGCTGCGCGCCCCAGTGCACCGCGTCGCGATGATGCACACGCACTGGAATGAAACATGTCTCATGGTGTTTGGGTGATTCCTTTCCTTTACAGCCGCAGTACTTTCTTCTGGGCCTTGCTGCCTCCGTGTGCTGTGCGCAACGGCACGCGCTGCAGGACAGTCACGAGAGGTCGCTCATTACAGTCGCAGGGGACTAGTTGTGCTGGCACACAAGCGGCTGCGTCCTGCAGACCGCTGAGGTGGCGCTCCGGGGGGCAGTTCTGCGGCAGTCGCGTGCTGCGCTCCTCGTGTCCCAGACGCTCCCAACGAGCTGCCTGTCTGCTCACACTATTTGATTTTCCGGATGATGCAAACGAATGCGTGCCGTGTAGTGGCGGCTCTCCCTTTCTGTCGTGGCCAGCTGTGGCCGCACCTGGTGATGTCAGACATCCAAAACTTTCTGCGTGTAACACTCGAAGGGCGTTCCATCCATCAGGGATGCTTGCCCAAGCGGCCGCAGACAGGCCTGACTGAAGCCTGGGACATAGAGTCAATCAACACAGTTCGGGGCCATGAGAGCAGTGGACTGTCAATGGATCAAGAGTTTGTAGACCGTCACCGAGACGAAGTGGCGCACGTGTGCCACACTGCACTCCACATACATGGCGGCGTGCCCAGCACACTGGCAAATGAGTGTCTGGACACCACACGCGCACCTGGCGCAGTTGCGATGGCACAGTCCAACCAGCAGCATGTCACTTCCAGGTGACATGAAATAGTTACACAACGGGGTCTAATCGCATCCTACGTACTTGCCACTGCAGTGACATGCGCAGCCCGTTGCGCCATCAGGCTTCATAGCATCACCTAACACACCTACGCTCACCATTACCACGCTGCAAGCACCGCACGTTGCCTCATCAACTGCTGGCCGCATGGCATGTCACCGCGCCACACACACCGGCTCCTCTCGAGGGACATCTCGCGACAAACCGGGGCCCCGACATGGCTACATCCAGCCCTCGCACGGAGCCTGCATCCCACCATGCACCGGCTGCTGATACTCGCTGGATGTGCCCGGCACGGCACAGCATGCGCGCAGCATGCACACCACATCACACCAGACCGAAGCGTGCACCACTCAGCCACGTCAGTGGCGCAGCTTGCAGTGGCCAGTGGTCACGCAGCGTGTGCGGAGGGCGGGTGAGTGATGCCGCTGACTGCGCGGGGCCGCATGCGTAGCCACGCTGGGGAGAGCCGCTGGAGAGACACCCGGGTGATCGTTTCGGCGAGGTAGTCCTCGACGGTGCGGAGGTGGGCCATGCGCTCCGCGTCCAGCGTCACGTGCAGCTTGCTCAGCACCACCACAAGCATCACCTTGAACTCTGTCTGCACGCAGGACACCGGCGTCGCCCCTCCTCCGTTGGAGCATCATGCGCAGCCGTCGTGGATGGCCCGTTTCTGGCGCGGGAGGGCGGTCACTCGACGATGAAACAGGATGCAGTGGTGTGTGCCACACGGTTCAGCGACGAGTGCCAACAGCCGCTACACCGATCGGGGTCACCGCGCCAGAGGGGCCACAGCAACTGTCGCCTTGTTCAGCACGCGTCACCGGATGCATGGCACGGCGGCGACATGTGGCCACCAGTGCGCACCACGGCCTGAGAGCTGTGCCACACGGCGTCATCCCTGTGGCCTGCGTCACACTCTGGGCACCGCGGACTGGCGGCGCAACGACTCGTGTGCTGCGACACATGCACGCAGAGTGCATGCATGCGCGCTCGCGGTGTGCGGCTACGCAGCGCAGCACGCGTGGCGTGGCTTGCACGCCACACGCTCATCTACTCGGGTCCCCGTCTCTGCGGAAACCCTGGTCAAGCAGGGTGCGGATGCGCGATAATCACAACACCGCGAGGACATGCGGCCCTGTCAAACAACGCCAGCGGCAAATGCATGCAGGGCGTCCATGTGGGAAGTCACCAGCGGGTGATGTCACGCAGTGCCGCATGCATGGGCGCCCAGTTGACAGGCACATAAAAACGGTGAGATACAGGGGGCAGCGCGCCATCGCGAGGGCCTGCCCGATGCAGTTCTGCGCGCCCGTCGAGAACGGCAGGAACCGGGGCAGGCCGCCAGCCGCCTTCCTCATCGCCGCCACAGACTTCCCCTCTAGCCACCGGTCCGGCCGCCACCGGCTCGCGTCCTCGCCCCAGACACGGGGGTTGTGGTGCAAAGCCCACGGCGCGTACAGCACCGTCGTGCCCTTGGGAACGCTGTACCCGCAGATCTGCAGCGCCGGCCAGCGGTGTCAGCAGGGGGGGGGTGCGCTGACCTGGCACCCGGCGTCACACGGCGGACGGCGTTGCCATGCGTGTCACGGGATGTAACGCGGATGGACGGCAGGCGGGGGGGATGGGGGGTGCGCACGTCGGTGTGGTGCCGCAGCACGCGGAAGCCGCCGAAAGGTTCCGGGGTGAGCAGCCGGATGCTCTCGTGGCAGATGGCGTCGAGCACCCTAAGACTGGACAGCCGCTCCGCCGACACCGTCGGGGGGTCCGGGCACGCCGTCGACGGCAGCAGGCCAGCATCTCTCAGCTCCTGAACTCACCGCGCCACGTGTGTGGACGCGCCAGTTCCCGGCAACAGCGCAGCAGTGCTTGACCACAGTGCCACCGTGGTCCCGCAAGATAGTGTCCACATCGGGCACCCTGTTTCAATGCCATTCCCCCCTTTTGTACCAGCGTTCTCGGAGGCAGAGTGGTTTGTACCATGGGGGGCAGGGGGAAACCGTGCTCCACAAAGCTTCAATCGGTGGCACGCTACATGCCGGGGCCACAGTGGGCTGAACGACACGTGCAAAGCTCCTGGGACGTAGACAGCATGACCGGAATGCTGCTCGTTGGCATGTCCTACTGTCCACGGCTCCCACGGCGGGGGGCGCACCTCCACGACGGCGGTCTGGGAGTCCTGGTCGATCGCGAGCGCGCAGAGCGTGTGCATGATGCCGTTGGCGAGGTTGTCGTAGCCTGCGATGTAGAGCACCGCCGAGTCCGCGGCGGCGCGCTCGAACTGGTCGGGGTCCGTCATCGCGTCGGGGTAGGCGGCGCGGATGCCTTCCCAGAAGGTGGTGCCGCCCCCCGGGTCCGGCTTCCGGAAGATCTCCCGCACAAGCTCTGCACGCGTCATGCCGTCGGCTGTGTCCGCCGCCGGTCCGGCTGCGCTTGCGTGCAAGTGGAGCCAAGTCTACCCTCGACCAAAACGACGATTCAAGCACGGCTAGATCAGCTGAAGCAGGGACTTCTCCTTGCCGCGATTGCCGCACCATGGCCGGCATGCGTGGCGCTGAACCACGAGGAGTGGGCCGTGTGCTCGGGTTGTTTGACAGGCCGAGGTAGGCTGGATGCGTCGGTCCGCGTATGCATGTCCGCGTATGCATGTCCGCGTATGCATGTCCGCGTATGCATGTCCGCGTATGCATGTCCGCGTATGCATGCATGGCAGACCGCTGTGGTGGAGCTCGGCGTGAGGAAGGCAGTGCTCTGGGAGCGGCTGATGTGCGATGGCGGCGGGTGCGCACCGCAGTTGAATTTGTGCAGCGTTTCAAAGTTCCGACGGTAGCGGCGGTGGCCGGGATACAGGCCGAGCTTCAGCAGGTGGTACTGGAGGGGGTGCGCGCCAACCTCCTCGATCTGCTCCATCACGTCGTGCATCACCTTGGCAGGCAGCACCAGGTCAACCTCGAGGAACACCTGCGCCAACCCTGATGAGTGGTGTGTGTGCACGCCTGCCTGGGGTAAACCCTAGAAAAACTGGTAATCAGGTAGGGACCCTGAGGGTCCAAAGGCGGCCCATGGACACGCTGGGTAACTGCACTGCAGGGCTGCGCCATCGGGCCCAAAATGGCAAAAACCGGAAGATTTTCGGACCCGAAGAGCCCAGTAACGGGACTGCCTCACCCCACTCCTGCTGCACAGCATGCTCCACACGTCAAGTACACAGACACATCCGCACTGCCGAGGCAGTTGGTGGCGGCTACGGCCTGTAGGTGCTGCATGAGGTCGACCGGTACGGCGCTGCGCTGGGCGTTGCCACGGCGTGTGCACGCCATCGGGCGAAAGAAAAGCACACAGGGGAAAGGTAGGTGTTTCGGGAGTCACGCCGGACCTAGGCAGCCGCAGCACCCCTACCGGTAGAGGCGGACAAAGAGGACAGGCAAATCCCGTCAACCGGGGCGCAGGCAGGGGGGGGGGGGGGGGGCCTTTAGGAACTGCCGAGCGGCCGTGTTGGGTTCGGGTGGGCCTGCGCCCTACCTGACGAGGTTGCCATGGTACTACTGCCCCACAGATATAAGCATCCACAGGTTCACGCATGCCTATACGCTCCTGGATCCATTGTGGTTAGAGGTGTTTGTACGCTCATGGCACAAGCACGGACGTGTAGGCGCAGGGGAAGGCAGTCCTTCATCAGTCGCTGCATTCATGCGGCCTCGTGCAGGAGACCTACAGGCGCTCCTGCTTGCACAGCACAACTGGTCCCCGCACAGCAGCAGCGGCGCCGTGCAGTCGGTGGCGGTTGCCGCAGCCAGGCATGCATGCCGACTCGGTGAGGACACGAGACCTGTGCATATGCCATTGACGGCAACCAGCGCTAGAAATAAGCAGGGGCTACCTGGGTGGTGCACCACCTGCCAGCCGGGTGCAGCATTTCTACCTGCCAGCCGGGTGCACGACTTGCAGGGGCTACCTGGGTGGTGCAGACGGGGTGATACGCGCTGACCACAGGGCGCCTGGATGACTTATAATGTATACCGGCAGGGGGGTGCGGGGAACAGCACCTCAAACACGACTCGGAGGATGTTGAATGCGCAGAACTCAAAGGCATCAACGCGGACGCCCCCCGGAGTGACATCGTCTCGGTACACTCCCATGAACTCATCTGATACTCCTGCAGACCACGCCCTCAGCACGCTCAGCACGCTCAGCACGCAAGGTGAGTGATAACACACCTTATCACTCACCGGGGCTGGTAAGCTTGCTGCCGCCGCCGCTGCAAGCTTGCAGCGGGACACGCAGCCCTGTCTGGTCCTTCTCACATGCCACAGCTGCAGGGGATCACACTGCGGTCCAGAGGGGGCAACTCACAGAACGCGCGTGTCTGGATGAGGACTGCGCCATGTGGAAGGCGCACAGACTCTGCTGTGCAGGTGCAAGCTCCGCTGTCTCATGTAAAAAAAAAGTATTGTATTGTAACGTACGGGTAGGAGGACTCTGCAATTTAGTTCTGGGCGGGAGGCCTCTGGTAACGGTACTGTAACTTTGATCTGGGTGGTAGGACTCTGGTAGACCCTACTGTGTCAGATGCTGTGGCTGTGACACACGTTTGTTTGTTTGTTTGTTTTCACAGGTGCAAACGCAGCTTGTGGATACGCATGCATGGCTTGTGTTCAGAGTGCGAGTGGTCTGCAGGGAGCGTTCCGAAGTGAGCGCACCAGGTCCGAGGCGCGGCGGGGGAGCGGGCAGGAGGGCGCAGGCGAGCACGACGTTCTCGACGGAGGCATGGACGGCGGTGGTGAGGCGGTCTATGGTCTGGGCCGCGTTTTCGGCGCTGAAGAAGCGCATGAAGTGCTGGCGCATGCGCGCGTGGTCCTCGGCGCACGGCGTGTTGATCATGCAGTGCCGCGTCATCCCCTGCAGCGCGGCTGGCCGGCGGTGACCGGCAAAGCATGTGGACTCGATGGATGGGCGAGACGATCGTGGGTGAGAGAGACGCCGCTCAGGGCGGCCAACAGAGCTGCACTAGCTTAGCAGGCACACGTGCTGCGACATGTGCGCACTGCGACATGTGCGCAGCACGACATGTGCGCAGCACGACATGTGCGCAGCACACCGCAACACTGCATCCCAGTGCCTCAACAGAACACAACGGCACTAAAACAGCAGGGCAGGTGGCGCAGTGATGCTACTGGACATGCTGCAAGCTTGCCACCAGTCTTGGGCAGGTGAGATGAACGGGCAGATCGGATGCAGAGGCACGTGTCGGATACGAGTTGCTTGATTCAACGTGGTGGCTCACATGTTTGGGGCACGTCACGGGACGCTTGGGAGGGCTAGCTGCAGAGCGACACAGCTATTGCCACAGGAACGGGGCAAAGGCGGTGTTCAATTATAATGCCCTGATCTTGGGCTGCCCACCTGCGCTCCTGACCGACCGAGATACACAGGCAGGGGGACACCACCAGTGGCTGAGGTACGGTCCACAACGGACTCGAATTGTAAACACACCCTGTGTTTCAGTGCCGTCATGGTCAAGACAAACCGAGACTGCATGACCAGTACATCTCGTACACGCTGCTGTGCAGGCAAGCGTCGGCATGAGTGGCGGTGAGCGCACCAGCATGAAGACCGTGTCGTAGAGTCCTGGAGGCTTCTTCTGGAACCCGCCCCGGTGTAACGACGCGAATCCCGCCGGAGTTGTCACGAGCAGCTTGAGTTCGCCGGCAACAACCATGCGCAGAACCCCCCGCTCGTCTGCTGCGGCCGCGTACTCTGTCAGCAGCTCATGCAGCTTGTGCTTTGAGAAGGCCTGCAAGGAAAGTCAGTCTGAGGCCTCGTTTCGAGACAGCCTCAGAAACGAACATGCATGCTCCGCATGCGTACTACGTGTCAGGGGCAGACTTGTACCACACAGCGGAAGTTTGCAGCTGGACTGTTCACACTGACGATCGCAGTCATGTCCTGACTGCCAATGCTACGGGCCACCTTCCGTTGGCTACACTCTGGCTGGGTGATACGTGAATGATTCTTTCGTCATGGTTGGAAGCCATGTAGACTTTTGTGTCAATATCTGCTTGTAACGGATTGTGTCTGACAGGGCTGGCACGCATGTCTGCATGTGATGGATTGGCATTCAATGCTTGACATGCCACAACGTGGCTTCCAGCAAAGACAATATAGGCAAAGACAATTTATGCGGCGTTCTGCATGTGATGGACAAATGTCATGCACATTCCGCAGCTTGTCACAACCTGGCTGCCTGCAAGAGCGACATTCCCCATGTAGTGAACCTGTGCCACATGAGTAATACATATAGATCTGCCCCAGCTTGTGCTCCCAGAGATGCTCACCCAGGAAGTGAATGTTGTCAACAGCAACTGTGAGCCAGGGGGGCCCTGCATGTGACTGACATGACACAGTAAATTTATATGTAACTGTGACACTTACAGTGCAAGCTTCACCAGAGCATAGCTTTGCAGGGCAGCCACTGCTGCGCATGCGGGCAATCACCAATGACGGGGTGGCTCTCCGACATGGCTGTGGGTTTTCGGAACCGTCGGGGTGGGGTGGGGTGCCGCATCTGCGTCTGGTCATGTTAACGTCAGCAGACATCAGCAAACAGGGAGGCATGTATGTTGACCCGCATGCTACCACCAATGGCCAAGGCATCAGCGTCCATGTCAGTCCACTGTGACGTTGCCGCATGATCAGTACATGCGCCCTTGATTAATTAATCGATTGCTTTGCTCTGCGTAACGTTTACCTGAGGCTGGTACGACGTCTGGGCATTGCAGCGAGACAAGCGGCACACATCGCAGAAAGTGTCAGTTTTCAGGGTGTTCCATTGTATGACGGGGGGCATATCACACGTCGCCGAAGACATGACTCTGATGCGTGTTGTCAGTGTCTTCAGGGGTTCTAGATCGGGCCACACGGCATCCCCGTACCAGGCGCCCGCAGAGAGCCACAGAGAATCCCAAACGCGACGTCAAGTGACAAGACTGCGTGCTGCGTCGAGAGTGAGCGGATGAAGTGTCTGGTCGTCAGGTGGATCCACTGCGCGCTGCGCTAACGTTTGGGGTACCGGCGAGGTCCGCATGGTCGTCAGAAACACATGCAAAGGCAGCACCTGTGCTATGGCAATATTTCCAAGGATTGGAATGCCTCCTGGCGCAAGTGGGATCTTGGGCAAGTCCTTGCGACTGCGACGACGGTGCTGACGGTGCAGCAGCAAGGCGCACCCCACGGCCAGCCACGTCGATAGGGCCATTTCCACAACAAACACTTGAGAAGTAAGCTAATTTAGCACAGCGCGGATGTCGATCGTGGTGGGATAGCTGGAGCGACGTTAACAATTCTGTGGACAAGGTGCGGGATCATGTCGCAGAGGGGGACCCAGTGTCGCTGCAGCCGTGCACGCCTCTTGCGAGCCAGGTCGCTTGCATCCTCCATATAACGACTTGGCCAGCCACTGGACCGTAACCCAGGCTCAAAAGATCGGGAACGTCCTGGGCCGTGAGCGCTCTAGATCTGGGCCGACACGGCCCTGCCGGGCAGAGAGCCCGATCAGAGCGGTTCCTGATATTGTAGGAATACCGACACGGGCGCTAGCCAGCGCGGTTTACACTCGTGCACGTAAGGAAAGTAATGCATGAGAGCGGGAGTATACATGGAGGTCGTGCGACTGTCCACTGCGTCGCACGCGACTGCCGGCCGCGGGGCAGAGGATCACGGCTGTCACTGCTCCCGCGGACCGTGTCAACACCTCATCCCAGGCCACCCAGCTCATACATGCACTGGATATTACTCCACCGACACGTTCCTACAGGCACACGAAATGACTCCGCGATCGTCAATTTACATGTGGTGGATGCCTTGCAGCAAGCTTGGACCCTGCATGTCCTGTGCGGGGTCAATTCAGTTCTGCAGGCCCAGGTGAGCCTGGCATGACAGCATGCTGCGGCAGCACACCCAACACCCAGCCACTCCAAACACTGTCATCTGTGCATCCACTGCTCACAGTGTCTGAGGCAGTGCATGTGTCTGGACCATGACTCCAGTGGCTGACACATGACACACGGACGAGGCAATATTCGTGTCCCGGTGTGCAGTAGAGATGAGCACAAGCACATGCGTGCTCAGCAAACGATTAGAGCACAGTGCACACAGAGCACAGATCGCCTGGGCGGCCGTACGGAGCCTGGGCGGCGGAGCCTGGGCGGCGGAGCTCAGGCGGAGCCGGAGCCTGGGCGTCAATGTGTGAGGTCACACGTTCCTATGTTCCTAAAGGCCAATTTGCTGGGTGTGGGCGGCCTGCAAAATGAACACTGTGCGGGTCCACGTCAATGTGTGAGGTCACACGTTCCTATGTTCCTAAAGGCCAATTTGCTGGGTGTGGGCGGCCTGCAAAATGAACACTGTGCGGGTCCACAGCAGACTATTATGTGACAACGACGTAGCAAGTAGATGACTGCAAGCAGATGACTGCAGGTGGTGGCCAACTCATTAACCCTCCTTGTAGGATATGGCGAGTAAGTGTCACATTTACCCCAACTCACTACCCCAACTCACTACCCCTCCGACACGTCCACAACAAGCCGGTTTGGCTTTGCTGCACAACGTCCACCTGTTGCAGACGACGACCCAAAGACCCGAGTGTGTCCTTTACCCTTGGCACAACGTCTGATTCACACTTCGTTCGTACGTGCAGCGCATGTGGGCCAGTGAGCGCCTGCCCATGTAGCCACATTCCCAGCCTGATGCCTCACACACAGTGTGGGCCACAGCCATTGAAAGACCTGACCACGATTGCCTTGCATACAGAGTAGTATGAGCAGGGTATTCACTGAGCTACATGCCTACATGCTGACACGCAGTGGGGTCAATCCAGAGACCACCAATTTGTTGGCCAATGTGTGGGACGTGTGGCGCGCCGTGGGCCACCTGTTCACCAAGACTGCCACCTGTGTGTGAAACCTGTGTACACAGCCAGTCGCGGTCAAGGCGATCCTTCTTCAGTGTCTCAGCCCCTCGCAAAGACACAGGGGCCAAGACACAGAGGCGAAGCCAGTTGCTGGTGGGGGGCCTGGATCCACTTGCCTAGGGCTCTGGGGTCCTATACCTGCCTGCAAACTGGCAGTGCTGTTTGCTTCAGCTCTCTACATTTGCTTGTGCTGTACTGGACCCAACTGGACACAACCGCCAGGCCACACGGCCGCAAGGCGGGCGGCATGTAGAGGGGGTGGTGTTGGTGGTCAGATGCACTCTCGGAGATGGGAGATGGCCGTACTCGAGGAAAGTTCATTGGAGAATCGCATCAGGAGATGATCTGGAGACAGATTCATGAAAATGTGCATGTTTGTGTACGAAACCACCTGAAACCACCTGAAGTAACAGGTAGGTAGGCATGCCGGCAGGACGCATGGCCCTGCCTCCTGGCTCCTGGCTCCCAGGGATCCAATGCTAATTGCCTACTGGGTGCGAGAGTTTCGGTACTCGACACCTGGAACTGCCTGTGTGGGAAAACCAAAATGTAAGGGTGCAGTTCACGAGATACCTAGCCAATGAGGCTCAGGATATCGATGTACCAATACAAGACTGTACACAACAAAGGAAAAACAAGCAACACTGACAGCCAAGGTGTGTAGGCCATCACTGGCCCAGGGTCTTGGTAATGTAAACCCTGCTGCCAAAGTTCGAGGTACTCCAAAAATCCACCCTATCCGGCCTATGGGTAACGATGAACGTTGGAGTACAGGGCTGCAGGGCATCTGCAACACGCGCCTAGCTGTGGTCCTGCCATTCCCAACATAGCCACCGCTGGCCATGTTGAGAATGGCAGCGTGCATCGCGACAGCCATGTCCACTGTAAGCAACATGTCATCATGAACCGTGTGCGTTGGACGAAATCGACGTCTCCGCAATATGTTGCATCGAATGATGTGGCAGCGCCAGTGTCAACACGGCGTGACACATGATCCACGCACCTAGCTTATGTGAATCGGGCGACCCGACGCTGTACCCAACAGGCTCATACCAAAGAGTGAGCGAATGCATCCACAACACGCTCCGAACAGCGGTTGCCGTTGACGTGTTGCAAGGTTGTCGTGGCTTACGGGGCACACCTCGAGCTCTTGCGCCACAGCACAAAAAATCCGGGAGGCTCGTTTGAAACCAGTGCTGTGCGTGCAAAATACCAGGTGTGCAGCTGCAAGGCTTTGCTGTCCTCCACCGCCGCAACCTGCCGCATTGTCGAATTGCTCTGCAACCGGTGTGGCTACCATGGCCTGCAGGCCTGTGTCGGATCGCATGCTCCTGCAAGCAAGACGAACGCCTGAGAAACCAGTAGTTGACCAGGGTCCAGATTGAAGATCTGCAGTATCCTCCTGACCCGTGCCTTAAGCATGACGCATGACAGCCCCAGAGCAAACAGATGACTCTGACCCAGGTCACATTGCTGTTACTCTCCAAAGCAGCCAGACACTTGTGGCTGCTGTGGCAAGATGCATGACAACAGGATGAATCAAACACATGGAAGTTCTGTGCAGTAACTCCCACGCTTGATGTTTGTGTGCTTTGCAGTTGCAGCTTCTGTGTGCTGGTGAAAGTGGCTAGCAATGAGCCGCTGCTGTTGTTTGATTCCATGACTTGGTCCACTTTGTGGTTTCGCCCTTGTACCCTTTTGTAACTACTCCTTGCTGCAGGGCACAGGTTAGAGCACTGTTCACATGCACTCACAAGCATTCATTCCAGGACAGCTGTGAAGGGTCACCACATGCTGTATGTAATAGGAGAGTCCCAGCAGGATACAGGGCCAATAAAAAGGCCCACCATCTTAGCTGACACATACCATGACCCTGCCCCTGCCCCTGCACCACTAACTGCTCTCTGTCACCGATCTGCAGTCTGGAATCCTGGACTGGAATCCTTGACCCTGGGGTCTGGAATCCTACATAGCTGGGACAGGGCCACCACATCCCTGCGGCCATGTGATGATCCTTCGTATTTCAAGTTACTCCAGTGTCCTGCTAGTAGCATGCCCATGATAACAGGTCTTTGGATTGGATTTTTTCCTGTGCCTGTGGCTTGTGTGCTTGTAAAAATGTAAATGTAAATGTGACACTTACTCGCCATATCCTACAAGGACTTTGACATCTCCGGATAACCGGGAC
>JAUMHO010000003.1:37772-75812 GCA_032360965.1 Ulva armoricana
CTGGTCTGCGTTGTGACAACAGCAGCGAGGCTGGTGCCTCGCCGGGCACGTCTCTGCGTGCCTTGCCTGCCTGCCGAAACCTGACTTCTTTCCGAAGCTGCATTATCGCAAATGGCGATGCATGCTGTACACACTGTGCTGATACGCCACTAGACAACAGTCAGTGGTTCCAACATGATTCGCTCACTCTGTTCACTCATGAACTATATTTCTTTTACTCTCAGGAGCTTGTTCAATCATGAAAGCACTGCGCATGATCACATGCATCCATTTCATTACTCTTGCTTGCACACTCGCATCTGGCATTTTCGTTCAGCACACTGTGATTCAGCACACTACTGCAGACCCACACTTTCGACAGGCACGCCACTCAGAAAATCGTCTTTCAGCCACGCCTGCGACCTGGAGTATTGTTTGGGGGTGGGTACGGGCTAGTAGGGAACATGTGGTGCTCAAATGTTTGCTCTCCATGCCCCATGAGGTTTGTAGCAGTCACCTGAGACTTTGCATGAACTCTGTTTTCAAGCAACCTACCCTAGCAGTCATGACCAGCTGCCCCAACCGTTTCAGCTGGCTTATGTGGTCAGGCTTTTAAAACTGTCCCCAGTGAAGATCAGAACTCTTAATGAATGCTGCCTTTTGATGCATGCTTGGCTCATTCAACCTCTGAGGTGACAGGTAGCTGGGAAGCCTCAATTGCAACCAGCCACCAACCGGGCGCTCATGAAGGTCCTGTTCAGCTGGCCTCAATGTTTTTTTGAGGTTTACAACATATGAGGATGATGCACAGAGTGGGTCAAATCCCTCAGGCTCCCAGCTTGACTTGTGCCCACTCTGTGTGGGCAGATGTTTGCTGTTGGGGACGGCACCAACTCAAGGCACCAACCCAATCGTTCAGCAAGTCACACAGAGCATCCATGGACATTACTTTGGCCAAGGCTGTCACAGATTCATGCCAACTGTGTGGCTTTGGAGGAATGGCAAAGGGCTGCAGCTGCTAGCTTCATGGGGTACCTGCTGGTCTGGGAAGGACAACTGCCAGTGCCACGGGGCAAGCAGTGCTCTTGGATGTTGCCAGGCCAGCAGCTGGGAAGCTGGGAGCCACCCAAGTGTGCTTGGTAGTGTCAGATCACATGGCTGCAACAGTGTATGGTTACTGCCTCCAACTGCCTTCAATCACTGTCACTGCAGCTTCTATCATCGTGGCTGCAGCTTCCTTACAGATGTGCTGGCCCTGCCAACCTTGGAACTTCCATGGAGATGCAACTGCACATCACATGCTGCTGCAGCTGAGTGAACTTGCGCAACTGCAGGAGACAACATGCTTGCACCATGCCAGCTGCACACAAAGCCAAAGCCTGTTCAACTCCCAGGTTGATAGAAGCACAAGAAACCCACTTGGCAGTGCTTATTTACCCATGGCCACACGAGACTGAAAGCTAGACTCAGTTAAGGCCAGTGACAATCCATCCCAGTGACCAAACTCGCACCATTGAACCGCACCATTGAGCACCATTGAACCCAACACCAGAAACCAGACACCGGACACACGGAAAAAATATTGACGGCCCAGGATCGCCAAAAGGGACAAAGACTAGACATACTGCACACACACCAGCACCAAAGCTGCACCACAGTCACATCATATATACACGGCACGCAAGTGACCCGTAAGTGACCCCGCAAAACTCGACATCCGCTGGAGCGTCATCCGCCGGAGCGTCTACGCCACATGCAGGGCAGAAAGCAACCGCTGGTGGGGGCCTCCACGTAGCGCTGGCTCGGGACAGTACTGGGATGCAGACACCGCATGCATGCACTGCTAGCACTACACACGCCTGCCTTTCGGCGCCGACCCGCCTTGCCCGGACGTCGTCCCCAGAAGGCACTTCACAAACGGCGTGCCAGGCGGTGCGCAAATCAATGCATGCAGTGTGGAGCGGGTCAGGGGGTGTCAGGTGGAAGGGATGCTTGGGGTGTGCATGGGCGGCAGCGGGGGGGTGGGGATGCGTGGAGGTCCAGCCAAGAGAGGACTGTGGGGTTAGGGTGGGGTCAAGGACCTGGGGGAAGGAAAAAAACCCGACAAAAGACGTCGGGAATCACGCCAAACCCAAAGGGGAATTGGCCACAGCACCCCTACCGGTAGGGGCGGACAGGTGTAACACGGGAGCAGAAGGGGGCACAGCCACAGGGGCAGCATCAGGTAGCCACACTGCGAAGCCACGACGTCAGAGCAGACCATTCGGGCAAACACAGGCCGCTCGAAACCGGTGCAGGAAGAGGCTGCCGAGTGGACACAACACTGGAGACACCCAGGGGGAACGCCGCCACCAGACGCAGGCAGTGACGCTTTGCATCGCCAGGGGGGCGGCGACCCAGGGCACTGGCGGGGCGAAGGAGGAGGGGAACAGGCATGCACCGAGACCAGGAGGGGGGCTGGCGCCCCCTGGAGGGAGAACTTACATGCGCAACAGGTGGCGCATGCATGGGGGGGGGCTGTCGCCGAATCGCAGTGCACAGCTGGCAGCAATGGGCTCATCATGTCACAACTGTGCGGCGATCGTAAATGTAAATGTAAATGTAAATGTGACACTTACTCGTGCGCATGCAGGTTTTGGGTTGGGTATCTGAGGCCCCACGGATGTGCGCCGCGCGCATGCCGCACGCATGCCGCACGCATGCTGTTGATGCACCTGATCCAGGGGGGGCCCGGCGCTGCCGATGTCAACGACCGGGCCCGATCCGTTTTCTGGTCAACACGACCGGCCACGACGCCCATCTCTTAACTGAGCCATGCTCGTCGCCAAGATCACGCCGCGGCTGCAGTCAGATGCAGCATGCATGCCCATGCACGCGCTGCTCTGTTATGCGCGCTGCCCGGCATCACTCACCTCTGCAGCCCTGAGCGCGGCTGAATTTATGTGTCGATCATGCCGCCTACCTGTCGGCATTCAGATGAATGCTTTTACAGAATAGGTTGAGGCAGTCGGAGAATTGATGCAAGCTAAGCGGCTTGGGTGGACAGGAGTTGCGAGGGGTAGAGTAGAAGGTAGATCAAAGGCGTCGGTGTGGAGGTACAGCGTGAAAGGATGTTCTTCGCCTGTGGCCACAGCCGGCTCACGCGTCTCCCGCCCTCCCTCCTTACCGATGACCCCCCCCCCGTCCTGTTCTGACCTGTTGGATGTGTCCACCACATCCCCCCTCCCGCACCTAATAGCAGGGGCGCTGTGGCCGACGGCTGCTTGGGTTTGGCGTGATACCCGAGTTGTGATTTTATCCCCTCATGCACAACATCAAGATATCAAGATTTCGGGTACCAAGTCAAGCGTTTTCAAGGCTTGGACGGTGCCGTAGATCTCCGCATGGGCTATAGATTAAACGTGAAGACCACTGCATGCTCTAACTAGTAGCGACGCTGATGGCTCCCCTGAGTTTGCTACTGCCCCACAGATATCCATAGGTTCGCACATGCCTTTACCCTCCCGGAACTGTTCTCGTTCGCGGTCTTTGTAAGCTCATGACAGAATCAGAACCCATTTTACAAATCCCGGGGGTACCAGTCGGGTGGACAAGCTTTCACCGAAGACTACAGGTCTACCCCATTCCAATGTCCAGAAACCTGACACGCCACAGTTTTCTCATCAGCCGTTTTCGGGTATGTGCAGTCACATCAAGCACCCGGGGGTGAACACCCATGGACCATTTGGCATGCTGGATGTTGGTGGCATGCAGTGACAGCCAGGTGAATGAAACGATCAGTCGCCACATCTGTACGATGATGAGGCACACCCACACTGTGTGACCATTTCGCTTACATGCATTAGGACTATCCCGTTAAGCCGTGCCTAGCTGCAGCGCTGGGTGTGAAACTGCGTATCCACGGTTAATAAGTGCTAGAGACACGAGAAGACTTCGGACACCATCTTGGTGTGACGCATAATATCAACACGATTCGTTTCACACTGCCACAACTGCGAGTCTCTGGCCGGTTACATAAATGGTTACATAAATGGTTACATAAATAGCCGCTGCGGCATGTTGCGGACGGATTCAGGCGATCACATCATGTGCCGAGGCTGGCACCGAACGCCAGGGCGAGCACAGCTCTGCTCCATAGCATGTGGCATCCGCAGCTGTGGCACCAGTAAGAGTAAGCAAGACAGGCGGCCAGCACTGCAGAAGAGTGGACACGAGGCTCCCAGAGGCCGCTGCCATCGCATCGCGCTCGCCCCATGGACTGCACAGCAGCCAGCGAGGCATCCTGGCTACACCAGGGCACGCCGCCAGCCTGCCTTTGCGGCAGCCGAAGCCGCGCGCACACCCAATCATAAGAACAAAGGTCGAATGCTGAGGCCGGGTCCTTGTCAGCCGAGCACCCCCCGTGGGCGGTGGTGGTCCGTCCGGGCAGCGACGCTCCAGAGAGTGATCATGACACCCTGGCCGGGCGATGTGGACTGTGAAGCCTCAGCCTCCAGCAGCTTTGTCCCCCCCGGCAGCGTCGCCGCCACCGCTGCCACCGCTCCCGCCGCCGCTCTGTGCTGACATGTGCTCCCCGATCTTCTGCGTCGCCTTGCTCAGCGCCTCGGTCTTCTCCTTGAGGACGTCGAGGTCCTCCGACTCCTTGTGCTCCCGAACGTCGTTGATCGCGGTGCGGATGGCCTCCACGATCTCCGGGGTGACCTTGTCCTTGAAGTCCTCGATCGACTTCTCAGACGAGTAGATCAGCTGGTCTGCGGAGTTGCGCGCCTGCAGCCACACCAATGCACGCTCACAACGTGCACGATCAACAGGTAGCAGTGGCAGGGCGCCCTGGGTGGCCCCGTGAGTGGGCATGTGCACGGATTGTAGATCCTGTCCGCCACGAGAGAGGCGCCAAGGTGCTGAACCGGGAGGTGATCTTGCACCCAAGCGAAGCAGAGCTGGCACAGGCGCCAGTCCGCATTAAGAGGATGCGTGACGCAAACTACGCCACGTAGCCAAGGCGAGCACGGCCACGGATGATGGTGCGAGTGTGTTGAGCGTCAGGTGGGCATGGCGTATGGGGCGAGTGCGTGAAGCATGGATGGCACAGCACACTCCAGTTGGGCATGCAGGTCGGAGACGCTGTGGCGGCTGCAGCAAGTTCTGGGACAGAAGGCCGCAGTGGAACGGCGATGCAGCTCAAACTGTGGCACAGGAGTCTGCTGTTCAAACACGCGCCCTCGAGTCCGCTGTTCAAACACGCGCACAGTCTCCACAGGCGAATAATGCAGGCGGGTACTGAAGACCTGCTTTTGCTGCAGGTGAGGCCACATGGGGCGACGCACCTCCATGAGGGCCTTGCGCTGCTTGTCGGCCTCGGCGTTGGCCTCGGCGTCGTTCACCATCTGCTGGATCTGGTCTTCGTTGAGCCCGCCAGAGCTCTTGATGGTGATCTGCTGCTCCTTGCCGGTCTGCTTGTCCTTCGCGTTGACCGCGATGATGCCGTTCGCGTCGATGTCAAACGCCACCTCGATCTGGGGCACGCCGCGCGGCGCCGGTGGGATGCCGCTGAGGTCAAAGTCGCCGAGCAGCTTGTTGTCCGCCGCCATCTCACGCTCGCCCTGGAACACCTTGATGCTCACCTGCAGCCACACCCCTCCCTTGACACCAGCTTCCGGGCACCTGCCCTGTCCTCTCACGGCCACACGCATGGTCAGCATGCTCACCACATCACCCCCGGGGTGGCTGCTCACATTCCAAGCAAAACGTGCAAACAGCATGTGCCTCCTCGTCCTCTGCTTTGGCCACTCAGTCTGCGGCAGTCACTCCACGTGCCCTTGCTCACCTCATTGCTAAAGGGGCGTGCAGAGGGCGTCCACAAGGGTTCTAGCTGCCTCGACCACCGCCACCACGGCACGCCTCGCAGCATGCTACTGCAGCGTGCTCGACTCAAGGGACAACCACTGATTCCAGCAGGAGACCATGCTACCAGATGACGAGGTGGTGCTGCGTGTAGTGGCAGGGACGATCTGCGTGTTTTCATGCGGAACGTCCTTGCCCAGGACGGTGAGGTGGCCCCACGAGCCGAGCGGCAGCTGCCATGCAGGTGTTACAGGGGCGAGGCACGCACCATGCTCTGGTTGTCCGCAGCCGTCGAGTAGACCTGGGACTTCTTGGTGGGGATCGTGGTGTTGCGCGGAATCATGCGGGTGAACACGCCGCCGAGGGTCTCGATACCGAGGGACAGGGGCGTCACGTCGAGCAGAAGGAGGTCCTTGTAGTCGCCCTTCAGAACGGCGCCCTGGATGGCGGCGCCCATGGCGACGGCCTCGTCGGGGTTCACACCCCGGGACGGCTCGCGCTTGAAGATGTCCTTCACGATCTCGTGCACCTTGGGCATGCGGGTCATGCCTCCCACGAGGAGCACCGCATCCACCTCGGATGGGCTCACACCTGCAGCCGGTCACAGCTCGTACAACCGGGCGCAGCTGAGGCCTTCACGCCCTGTCCGACGACGACAGGGGAACTGTCTCACGGATGCACCCTCTTGCAGGTAGATCACGGAGCAAGATGAGAAAGGAAACGGGGAGCGCTTCTGCATGGTGCTCTTGCCAGGCCCTCCGCACGCGGCGCAGTGCCTCATTGGATTGCATGCGGCAGCGCATCGGGCGCTACGCTGGTGCACGGCACACGAGGGGTGCTGACTGGCGTGCGGCGGGGGCAGGCAGGGTGTGGGCGGGCACCTGCGTCCTTCATGCAGTCGAGGCACGGCTGCTTGGTGCGGGAGATGAGGTCGGCGACCATCGCCTCGTACTGCGCCCTCGAGATGTTCATCAGCAGGTGCTTCGGGCCGCTCTGGTCGGCGGTGATGAACGGCAGGTTGACCTCGGTGCTCGTCGTGGAGCTGAGCTCGCACTTGGCCTTCTCCGCCGCCTCCCGCAACCGTTGCACCGCGAGGCGATCGCTGCTGAGGTCCATGCCCTGCTCCTTCTTGAACTCCTGCACCAGTGCCTCAGCCTCAAGAGAGCAGCTACATGGTGTCAGAGTGGGAACAACAAACTCAGATGACCTCGGGGATTATGCCGTGGAAGTAGCATGTGGATATTTTCTGATGCCCACACTCACGGGTGCTTGCCCACTCCACCAATGCTGCAATCGTGGTCATTGCCAGACAGCTGAACTGCCTACTGATCACCTCAAAACTGCTCTTGCAAGAGCATGCTGCCCCGAGGGCACTCTGCCCAACGAGGTACCACTGTGTATCTGCAAAGACGAGGTGAGGAAATGCACGTGGATGGACCACTGTGATGACAGTGCGTGTTGCTGCTGCGTCCAGCATGCATATCCAGCATGCATACGATGACATGCTGTGGCTGCTGAGGACAGATGACACGGGGCAGGCCGGGGGGTGGGCACAGCAGCAGCAGCTGCTGCGAGGAGGGTGGGCGTACGCTGAGCATGTGGTTGAGGATGGCCTGGTCAAAGTCCTCGCCACCGAGGAAGGTGTCGCCGTTGGTGGCCTTGACCTCGAGCACCTCTTTGCTGATCTCCAGGATGGACACATCGAAGGTGCCGCCACCGAGGTCGTACACCGCGATGACTCCGTCCTTCTTGTCCTGACCTGCAAGCAAACAGAGGCCTCGGGCGCCACAGCGTGTTCAGCCCACACCATGCCAGTGTCACTCGGCGAGACGAGCCGCATGCATCGAGACGCCAAACTGTTGCCCCCAGTGAACTGACGGCCTCTGAGGAGCAGCCTGCTCAGACAGAGAGGCGGCTACGCAGCGGCACGTGACGGCCTCTGAGGAGCAGCCTGCTCAGACAGAGAGGCGGCTACGCAGCGGCATGTGCGCCCGTGCACGGATGCATGCTTCGCTGCCGTGTATTATGAGACAACACCAACTACATGGCCGGCTTGAAGCACGCAGCCTGCTGCGGTTGTACCGACGCTGGCCAAGCAGACAGACTCGTCCCCAACTTCCACTGCCGCTGCTCCTGCAGGCGCAACGACCACACGCACACGTGGGCATCATGCAGGCAGATCACCGTTCTGCACAGCCCGCACACACCGCCCGCCATGGCACACAGCCGAGAGACAGGCGGTTGCGTGCACCGGGCGCTCAGACACACTGGGCGTCGCGGCGACTGCTAGGCAGCTGCAGGCGCTGAGCAGGTACGGGCGGCGGGGGGGGCGCTCGCGTCGAGGGCGCTCGCGTCGAGGGCGCTCGCGTCGAGGGCGCTCGCGTCGAGGGCGCTCGCGTCGAGGGCGCTCCCGTCGAGGGCGCTCCCGTCGAGGGCGCTCCCGTCGAGGGCGCTCGCGTCGAGGGCGCTCCCGTCGAGGGCGCTCCCGTCGAGGGCGCACCGTAGGTCACATCCTGGCTCCAGGTCACAGGCACCGGCGGCTCGAGTCGAGGGCGCACCGTAGGTCAGGGCAGCGGCGGTGGGCTCGTTGATGATGCGCAGTACGTCGAGCCCCGCGATGCGGCCAGCGTCCTTCGTCGCCTGCCGCTGCGCGTCGTTGAAGTACGCCGGCACGGTGACGACGGCCTGGGACACAGTGCGGCCGAGGTACCGCTCCGCGGTCTCCTTCATCTTCTGCAGCACAAACGCGCCCGCCTGCGACGGCGAGTACGTCTTGCCCCCCGCGCCCACCCACGCATCCCCGTTCGATGCCCTCACGATCTCGTACGGCACCATCTGCACGCATGCGTCTGTTGCCGTGTGGGCACGACCAGGAGTGCGGCAGCAGCAGGTGGGCATGCGGGTGTGGGCAGCCTGGAGCCAGGACTGCTCTACAGCCGTTCGCAAACGAGCGTGAGGGTGTGCATCTCGTGAACCGTTGGCACGCTGCTGGTGTGCTCCATACTACCCTGGATCATAACTGGATCAGCCACTTGGCAGCCCCTGTGGTAGCACTTTCACCAGTTGCAAGGCAGCGTGTTTACGTGTTGAAAGGGCTTGCCAGCTGCTGCAGCTGTGATTGAGCTGACGTGTGGCTACCTGGACTGGGTTTCCAGGCGTGGGGGGCAGCCGGGCGTGCATTCAGCGATGGTGGACTGGCGCAGCATGGGGGTCTCTGCTGCAGGCTATGCACTTTTCAGGTGCATGGTTGCACTAGATGTGCTGCTGCTGGCGTGTGGATGGGTGTGGCGGATGGTACGTGTGCAGCCACACATCCGGTGCCGCCGCCTGTGAAGGGCTCCAGTGGACGATGCAGTGGCACACCTTTTGGTCTTTAGCGACCTGAGGATCATCGTATCGACGTCCTATCAACCTCTTGGTTGCATACAGGGTGTTTGATGGGTTGGTAATGGCCTGCCGCTTGGCTGGCAGGCCAACAAGCATCTCATTATTCTTGCCAAACGCGATGACGGATGGGGTGGTCCGAACTCCCTCAGCATTTTCAATGACCCTGGGCTCCTGCAGTCGCGCAGCATCGCTGGGTTGCGTTGACCGATACATGTGCCGTGAGCACTGCCACACAAACTGCTTGGCCGAAGGCCCAGGGATTGTGTTGCAGACAGAGCTACCACCAAATCCAGGTAGAGTCAACAAGACTTGTTCGTCGCTCTAAGTGAAAACAATCGACGTCGGCATGCACAGCACCAGCGATGCTTGTGCGGTCTCGCGGCTCGTGGACGTGCAAGCACGCGCCCTCTGAAGCATCAGCGAACGCACCTTTCCTTCTAATACAGCCACACAGCTGTTGGTGGTACCGAGATCTATACCGATTACTTCGCTGAGCGAGTGAGCTGAGCCACTGCAAACCACAGGTTGCGTTAGCCACACGACAGGCGCCGAACACACGAGGGCCAGCACAAGAGCTCAGCGAAGCGCCGTCGAGTATCACTGACTACGAGAGACTTGTATGCTGACCAAATTCGCGCCGATTTGGCATGATCACCAAGTCCCTGCTGCTTTGGCGGCATTCATTCCAGACCATTCGAGGGCACACCTGAAACATCTCAACCTTGAGCTGATGCCATCAGCCAGCGGCAGAAGCTGCACAACAAAGGCAATGTCATTTGGCTTGCTGCATGAGTACGCGTAGTCGCTATGAGAGTCAACGCTTGAAGGACGCACCCGCTGGCTCAATTGCGCAACACCACGAGCGGCCTGCAACATGTCTGTGCTTTCACGTCACTACCCTCAATCATGCAGGTCTTCATATGCTTGAGAACAAGAGAGCGCTTGCACCGCCTTGGCCCACACCCGAGCGTGCTGCACTGTGGCTTGTGACAGCAGCCCGATGCGTGGCTCGACACCAAGCATGCATGCAGCGCTAGTTGCCGCCTGGGTCACGCCGCCGAGCACGAGCCCTGCGCGATACACAGCTGCTAGAAGGTTCGCGAACGGCAAGGGGCAAGCAGTTGAGGAGGTGGCTACGCATCGATTAGGATGCTAGGATTCGAGAAAGCACGCCATCAATTCTTTCTGCCCGAGTCAGGCTACAGATGCACGTGTTGTGACTGTGATCGCTGAAACTTCAGTTAGTAGAGCCCGGTGTTTTGCCCGCATTGTCCTGACTAGTGACCAATTCTGGTGCCCACTCGCGAGCGCAGTCCAGACCATTCATACACTCCTAACACATATTTAGCATGTCAAACACTGAAAAGCCCGACAAAGCTGAGAAAGCCGAAGCCCGCAAGATCAAGGCGCTCCAGCGCAAAGCTAAGAAGCTTGCCAAAGATGGTGACAAGACAGAAGAGGAGGTTCTGGCCGAGCTAATGGCGGAAGCGGGTCTGGAAGAAACCACTGCACCTACAGTTGGCGTTACACCTGCGAAAGCGGCTGGCAAGGAGAACTCACTTGACGATGATGGAGAGGGGCGCACTGTGTCAGCGGTAATTACAAGCCACCCGATGAGCCGCGATGTGCACATTGATCAATTTACGCTTTTGTTTCATGGCCACGAACTGCTTATGGATGCCAAGCTGGAGCTTAACCATGGCAGGTGTGCTCCAAGCATGCGACAAGCCGCCCCGGCTGTGAAAAGCTCTCGTGCGTGCGTCTGTTGAGCCATTGAAGTGGCGCTATATGAATGTGGTACTTCTGATATGCCTATTTGGCTTGCGGGTGCTACAGCGTGGGACTGCTTGTGGTTTCGTGCGTTCTAACGTCTCCCTGCCGCTCGCCTGTTTCCTGAACGTCCCATCTCCGTGCCCCCCTGATTACAATATACTCGCGCTTGACAGAATGGTTGTGTATGATTACGTTTGTAGTGGAACGATGAGTTGCGCGCACGCCCGTCCTGATATCACGAGGAAGGTGCAAGCCACGCAGCCTGAGCAGGCTCTGGAGCACAACCGCCGCAGGGTACCTGTCTCACAACTCGTCCCTTGCATGGCACCCCAAGGCGCGCCACACCAGTGCCGCAATCTCCGCGTGTTGTGTCTTGTTCATTGCCTGCCCCGAAGCGAGTCTCCACAGATTTGGGTTTGTGAGACGTATACATGCTCAGTGCCACAAGCTCCTGCAGTGCCCGAAATGATTCTGCGGATGCTTCAAATCCCACGGTCCTCTGGAAAATGAGGGGGGCGGAAAGGATGCCCCACTGGTACACATACAACACATCTGCATTGCAGCAGTTGCTCTGGCACCTGGATCCTTGCAGAGCTGAACATCAACGGCGATGCTGGGCCACATGTGCTATACACGTCATGAATTCAATTTCATCCAAGGCAGCGGTCACTGCGTTTCAACGCGGTGCTCCATGCCCGCTGTCTGGTGCGGAAAAACAGAGGTCATGTCGTCGACGTTTCGGGCACACCCCTCGTTCGTGCCCCAGATCTGGCCCCCACAACACTCTGGGCCCCAGGCCATGTGAGGGGGTGAGGGTCTGTCCCTATGCTGTGCCTATGCTGTGCCTATGCTGTGCGTTTCGCTGCAGGCGGTACGGGCTGCTCGGCCCGAACGGTTGCGGCAAGTCGTGCCTCCTCAAGTCGCTTGCGGCGCGAGAGGTGCAGATCCCCCCGCACATCGATATCTACTTCCTCGACCGCGAGGTCGGCGCCAGCGACGAGAGCGCGCTGGACTGCGTGAAAAGCGTGGATGCGGAGCGGCAGCGGCTGGAGGCGGAGGCGGACAAGCTGGTGGAGGCAGAGATGACGCCCGAGGTCGAAATGCGACTCGAAGACGTGTACGCCCGGTGCGCCGCCCTCCCTTCTCCGCATGCATGCTCGGGTCCTTCGGCATGCATGCTCGGCATGCGTGCTCGTGGCAGATAGGGTACGCCCGGCGCGCCCTTCCCAGCACGCACCCTCGAGCCTAGAGCTCCCGCCTCGCCGGTGTTGCCGGCCGACTCGCCACCGGGCCCCGTCTCGACCACCCGCCTGTACCGCGAGGGAGCTGCGCACTGACTTTGGTCCTTTGATTCGCCGGCGGCCGCATTGAGGGCGCCTCGGTGGGCCTTGTTTCACCATGGTACCCCCTGTTACTGCATCAATGGTTGCTGCACGCGTACATGGCCGCTGCAATGGGGCCCTCTGCCGCCATCTCCCACCGGTGCCACCAATCCTCACCCTTTCATTCCATCCGTTCACACCCTTTCGAGTCACAGCAAGCCACCCTCTTCCCTCCCACCAATCCCTGCAGCACCGCCTCGTCTCCGATGCTCTTCACACGTACTGCACCCTCCCCCGCCCCTTCATCCAGCTCTAAACTGCCTCAAACATTGCCACATCCTCCTTGACGACCGCACATGGACTCTCCGCATCTGCCGCGGACTCGGCGCGCACACGTAGCAGGCATGCATGCACTCCACGACATGGGCCTGTACCATTAACCCTGTGCCACGTCCCGCCCACGCCCGCAACCGCCTCCGTGCCGCCTGCACCTGTACCCCTGTCTGCTGTGTTGATGCAAGACATGCGTTCGCAGCTCCACCCGGCACGCACTCGCGTGTGACGCGTGTGACGCTCCTCGGCTGCCGCAGGCTGGAGGAGATGGGGGCCGACGACACGGAGGCCCGCGCTGCGTCCATCCTGCACGGCCTCGGCTTCACCGCGGAGATGCAGTGCAAGAAGACCCGCGAGTTCAGCGGCGGCTGGCGCATGCGCATCGCCCTCGCGCGCGCCCTCTTTGTGAAGCCCACCATGATGCTCCTCGACGAGCCGACGAACCACCTCGACCTCGAGGCGTGCGTGTGGCTGGAGAGCTACCTCGCGTCGTACGACAAGATCCTCGTCATCATCTCGCACTCGCAGGACTTCATGAACGGCGTGTGCACCAACATCCTGCACATGCAGAACAAAAAGGTCGCGGAGTACACCGGCAACTTTGACGCGTACGTGACCGCGCGCGCGCAGAACGAGGAGAACCAGATGAAGAAGTACAACTGGGAGCAGGAGCAGGTGCGCCGGGCTCCAGCGGCGACAGCTGGTGCGCCGAGCGCTTGCGGGTGCCGCCGGACGCTTGTGCCTGTCTCACCTGCCATGCGCCCTCCATGCGTGTGGTCTCGGCAGCGAGCATCGGAGGGCATGTGTTCAACGACATGGGGTCAGAGGCAGTGCGGGTGGCAGCGTGCGGTGTTGGTCTGTGCCGATACGAAGCTGCGCGGTTTTGTTTCCCGGTGGGTATGTAGGCCGCGACGATCGCCTCGTCGTGGACAGAGTTGGGGGCATGCGGTCGTCCCGGCGGCGTTGAGTGCGACCGCGTGCTCGTGCAAGCGTCCGCATGCGTGCAGATCAAAAACATGAAAGAGTACATCGCGCGGTTCGGACACGGTAGCGCGAAGCTCGCCCGGCAGGCGCAGAGTAAGGAGAAGACCCTCGCCAAGATGGTGGCTGAGGGGCTCACAGAGAAGGTCGCGAGGGAGTCGACGGTGCAGCTCAAGTTTGAGAACGTCGGCAAACTCCCCCCCCCCGTCCTCCAAGTACGGGCATCCACCTCGCTGCCGCGGACAGCAGCCACTCACTTGCCGCAGGGCACGGCCAAATGTCCGCAGCTGTGCGTCAGGCCCGTCATCCCTGTTCAGTCCCCGCCGTCGGCTGCCTGCACAATGCGGCATCGCACGGCAGCGTGTAGGGTTGCCGTGTTTGCAGCGGTCGGGTTGGGAGGGGTGGACCCTGATGCTTCTGTTTCCTCCCCCCCTGTGTGCTGGGATACTGGCACCCGCCCGGTGTGGGCATGACACCCGGTACGCTGGTATGATTTGCGGTGGTCGGCATGGCTGCATGCGTGGGGCCTGTGTGCAGTTTGCGGAGGTCGCGTTCGGGTACTCCCGGAACAAGATCCTGTACTCCGGGGTGGACCTCGGGGTGGATCTAGACTCGCGCGTCGCGGTCGTCGGGCCGAACGGCGCGGGCAAGTCGACACTGCTCAAGCTGATGACCGGCGAGCTCGAGCCGGTGGACGGCGTCGTCAAGCGCCACAACCACCTCCGCATCGGCGTGTATCACCAGCACCTCACGGAGAAGCTCACCCCGGACGAGACGCCCTTAGAGTACATGATGCGGGAGTTTGGGGTCCGCTCCACAGGTCTCACTGTATTGCGATCAATTTTCTGGGAGAACTCCTCCATAGACTGTCCTGCCTATGATTTGTTGCTTGCAACGGGCTGCACAGCCGTGCATCTGCCTCTCAGAGAGGCTGGTGTTCATCGAGCCTGCAAGGCTCACGAATGGAGTCACTGCTGGTGCTGCGGCTGTAGGGTAAGAACTGGCTGTGTTTGAAACCGGGTTCACGCGGCCCAGTTGGACATGATTGTGTTCCAGAGTCGGCTGTGCGGAAGCGAGGGAGAGGATGCTGTGGTGGCGTAGCAGTGCTACCTCTGGTGCCACCCGCTGCCTGGTTCTCGTGAGGGGCTCGGTCTGAAGGTCGAGTGTGTTTGCTGGGGCTAACCTGTCAAAGTCATTCCGCAGAGGAGCGGATGTGTCACACTCCGACTGGGTGGATGTGGAGGAGCTGCAGATATTTTGGTGCCGGGGGGCTGGCAGCCGGGGCAGGCAGTCGGCGCACAAGCCCCTAATCTCTGCTAGCCACCAGGTGGGACTGACTTGCAGGTGGGTGTTGTGTAGGTGACAGATCCAACAAAGATGCGGTCCGTGGTGGGACGATTTGGGATAACAGGGAAGAATCAAACCATGCAAATCAAGAAGTTGTCTGATGGCCTCAAGAGCCGCATCGTGTTTGCGTGGCTCGCAGAGAAGAAGCCTCACATGATGCTGCTGGATGAGCCAACCAACCATTTAGATATCGAGACGATCGATGCGCTTGCTGAGGCGCTAAATGCGTGGGATGGGGGCATGGTGCTTGTCAGTCACGACTTCCGGCTGATCGGGCAGGTTGCCAAGGAGATCTGGGAAGTAAGAGATGGGGGTGTATTCATCTGGAAGAGCGACATCATATCGTATAAAAAGCATCTCGCGAAAAAGTTCACTGCGAGATAGGCGCTGGGTGGAGCTTGTTTGTGGGTGACTTTTCAACAGTTGAGTTTGCGTCACTTGTAATCCTGCTTTTCCGACTCGCCCGCTCCTCATGCAGTACATGCAATTCGCTGCGATCCTTCATCCTCAAAACGCTGTCCCTCGATCGTGGATTGAACCCAGAAATCAGTTGGTGTGTATCATCGGTGTCGTGACCGACATGTTCAGGAGCACTGGTTGTGTGCTGAGGTACTTGATACATCAAGTGAATCATTAACACTTGGAACTGTGTGAAATAAATAGCAGAGTATTAGTATTGTCTCCGGCTTATTTCTCAACCTTATCATTTTTCTAATCGGGGCGGCGTGCGGATGGTCGGGACCACGCTCCTGATCTTCTCATACTTGGTATATTAGACACGGAATGTCTGTCCCCAGTAGCAAACCAGAACATAGAGTTGTAACTCACCCTGATATCGACACAGTGCACAATGATGGGCCAAACGCTCACACAAAGAGCCTGGTGTCACCAGCCACCCTCAGCATGTCCAGACTGCAAGGCGTTCCATAATAGCCGGCCCTGTACCAACCAACAGCAGACACAGGCAGTGGCAGAATCAAGCACTGCAACCATTCACGCCGTTGTCGTGCGTGCAAGAGGATTGACATCACACTTGGAGAAGAGGGGACAAGGAAAGCGTGAGAATGGAGGGGTTGTCGCTGCAGTGAGCGTTGCCCTGTCGCTGTGCTGCCTTGAGATGGCTCCACAGTGAGGAGCAGCCAAACAACCTCAACTGATTGTGTCGCACAGCATCCACACATCCGCTTTTACATTGGCAGACATGCCCCTCCACCACGTGCATAGACTGGATGTCCTCAGCCAGGAAAGCAACAACATGAGCTGCATGTCAACTACACTGCAAAGAGCCTGGAGCCAGCGTCACCAGGTAGTCCCATCCTTTACTCTCTCTTTCTGCCCACCACACCAAGAGGCACTGCAACCAACAGACCTCACTGCCTCACTGGCACCTTGCTTGTTTGCCCATAGACATATCAAAGCCTCAGTACATGCCATCTCTATGCTGCCTTGGGGGTCCATCGAGCATACATACATACCCCTGGACCGGCCAATGCCTACAGGCGGCCGCGCTGTACAACCCAACAGCCGGTAGCAAACACACAGGCTGACACACACCCCCCATGCACCCCGTGTGCATGCTGCCTGTTAACTTCTGAGCCACAGCTCACGAAGCCAGAGGCACGCCAGCGCATGCGCAGGGCGGTCACACCTCGATGGGCAGACCGGACCCATCACAGCTGCTCCTGCCGACACAGAAGCTGCAGACACACTCCCACGAGCCTCCCTCTGCACTCTGCACAATGGTGCAGCACGGACTGGTGCACTCCCTGCTGCACGATCGCGTTTGGAGTGATTCGGGTGGTCGCACCACGACGCCGAGCCAACCGCACCGGTGTGCACCTGCAGCATGCTTTCGCGCGCCCCACGCGCCCTACTGCTGGTGTGGCCGCTTCAGCGGAGGCTCCACCATCTCGTACGACGTCGACGTCTTTGCGCTATCTGCTGAGCTCGACCCTGACATGCTCACTCCGATGCCACCCAGCTTCACCGGCCGGGCCCGAACTCCGCTGCCCCCACCCTCACTGCCCCCCGCCGCCGGAAGCGCCACGACGGCGGCCGCGCCGTCCCTGGCAGCCACCGCAGGCTTGGCGGCGGCCGCTGCGGCCGGTCCGGCGGCGCTGTCGGCGGTGCCGCTCGCCGGCGTGCTCGCGTCGCGGGGTGGCAGCGGCTCGGACACATCGAGGTGCTTGGCAGCCTTCAGGTCGAGGTGGTCCAGGCACACGGTTCCTGCACGCCCGCTCCGCCGTCACCGCACCACGCAGCCGCTGCTGGCACGTCCTGCCGCTGTGTCGTCGCTGCTGACAAAGCCCGCAGGCGCTCCATGCTTCGCAGGATGGATGCATCTGCCAGGGCCCAGAATGGCCCGCGGCGGCCCGGTGCCGAGCCGGCGCCACCCCAGCCGCCACGCTCCGGCGGTGCATGCAGGAGCCGCACACGCAGCCGTAGAAAGGCGCCCGGTGCCTACCGCGCCCGTCCACCTCTGCGTGCCAGCAGCACGCATGCAGGACACGCATGCAGACGAGACGGCCTGAGCACAGCATATCCAGCACGGCAACGGTGGAGTCTGCGGGCAACACAGGCAGCATCGCGCAGCAGCACGGCCTTCCTTGCATGCCCGGGTCGGCCGGTCGCTGACAGTCAGCGGCTACGCTGCGTGGTATGCTGCGTGGCATGCTGGGTGGCCTGCGGTGTGGCATGCCCGGGGCGGCCTGTCACTGACAGTCAGCGGCTACGCTGCGTGGTATGCTGCGTGGCATGCTGTGTGGCCTGCGGTGTGGCATGCCCGGGTCGGCCGGTCGCTGACAGTCAGCGGCTACGCTGCGTGGTATGCTGCGTGGCATGCTGTGTGGCGTGCCCGGCTCGGCCTGTGCGTGACCGCCAGCGGGCAGCCTGTGTTGCGCAACAGATCCGTGGGCGTCCACACAGCATGCCACACAGCATGCCACACAGCATGCCACACAGCATGCCACGCAGCATGCCACACAGCATGCCCGCGCGATGCGGTCGCGCCGGGACGGCCCCGCCCCCTCCGCAAATCGCCAGAGCTGGGAACGCGACGAGTGTGGAACACACAGTGGTGTCAGCTGACGTCCACCTACACTCTCAAGACTGGACACCCTCACGGACACAGCCTCCTGCGGGCGCGATCCCCGCTCCACACTACCAGCCTGCGAGAAGCAACGAGAACCGTGTACCGGCATGAGAGCCGCACCTAGGAGCCGCTCGGGTAGCTGGTCGCCGCGCTTGCCCTCGAGCACAAAGCCGAGCCAGATGGCGAGGGAGGAGATGCTGCCGGCGACGTAGTTCGTGATGCCGGCGGCGGTGCTGTTGCTGCTGATGTCGATCGTGACCTCGAGGTAGTGCGCGCCGCGGTGGTACGTCGTGCGCAGCTTGTTCCCGATGATCACCGGCGTCGTTCCCACCGCCTGCCGCATCACCCAGCCGCCATCCTTCACCTGCACCGCGGCCCCTGGCGCTCGCACGGTGCGCTCGTCGTTGCATGGCGTGACGTGAAAATCGCACGATGGATTGACACCGCGCGAAATCGGGGGGGAGCGCGCACGAGGTTGCAACAGGGATGCACATGCATGCAATCCATGCATGTGATTCTGGCACCTGTGGCGCATGCGAACGCACTCGCGTGTTGGTCATGACAGACCGCCTCAGACAGCACTGCCATGCCTCCACGTCACCTGATCGGTGCAACTGCTCTGTGCAGCAGCGCGCAGCGCAGCGACGGTGCCGCGATCTGCAAGCGCACCTCTCCCGGGGATGCAGGCGTCCTTCAAGATTGAGCAGCAGACCAACGGCCCGTCGACACGTCCGCCGGCACGAGTATCGTACATGCGGTGTCAAGCTTGCAGGCAGGCGGTGGGAGGGTGGCACGCAGAACGCACCATGGGGATGAGCTTCAACGTGGCGTTCCGGCGGCGATCGTCTGCGGCGGAAGCACCGGTGAGGAACTCGGCGAGTGCGCGCGCGAACGGCCCGTCCTCGGCCACGCTGTCCTCCGCGGTCGGGTCCCACTCGGCCTCAAACACGATCACCAGGTGCATCGGGCGGCCGGCGTACGGCAGCGTGAAGTGGATGGGCAGCAGGAAGGGCGCGTCGGAGTGTGCGATGACGGGGAGGTACGGCGAGATGTGGTTGAGCGGCGTGTCGGTGGTGATGGCCTCCATCGCCTTGAGGTGGAACGCCGCCTCCGCGGAGGGCTGCTTGCGCTTGTCGGAGAGGTACTTGGCTCCCCTGACTTTGAACCTGCGCCCCCCGGATATTGGAGTGACATATGCCATGTACGGGGAGGAGGAGGAGACGAAATGCGGGGGCGTGCGGTTGCCCGCCACCACCAGCTTCCAGTCAGATCCCGGATGGCACGTAGATGTGACAGCATCCCGCTGTACATTGAGTTACGGTGCGCCAGGGACGGCCGGGGAGAAACGCGGTAGACCTGGCGGCAGAACCATGCCAGCCTGCTGTACAGGAGATGTGATGCATGCACGATGACACCAAGTGACGAGCGTGTGAAAGATGGGAGCAAGAGCCGGCCTGGTGCGTGAACCTCGCAAGTCCTACTACTGCGAGATGGGGCACTGGCCAGCAGCGCGCGAGCCGGCACAGGTACAGGCGGCGCTGTGGCTTAGGTGCAGATGTGGCTGAGGGGTGCAGCATACTCGCTACCAGCCGGGGAGTAGAAGAACCTCTCGGGGAGCCACCCCATCGGCTCGTCGTCAGCCGAGACTCCGGCCATGAACGCAGGCTCGTCGTCGACATTTCCGGCGGCGGGGAGCGCCGCAATGGGCTCGATGGAGGCGTCGGCGGAGGGTTTGAGGCGGGCGGAGGAGTTGAGGCGGGGGGCCGAGACGCGGCGCTGAACCGCCGCGGCGCGGGCGGCGGCGTTGGAGGCGGCGTCGCCGGCGAGCCCAGCGGGCTGCCCGAAGAGGCTGAAGAACGGCTCAGTGAAGCGCTTGTGATGCAGCGAGTCCCTCACCTGCGGAACAGCTGTGGCCGCGTTGCACTGGCGGCCCGTGGCCACATGGGACCTGGCTGCAGTGGCGGGCGCTGCATGTGGCGGCAGCTACCGCAGGTGGCCGGGAGGGTGTCTGCATTGACGGCGGCCGGCTCGCCCCGGTGGCACTGTACTGTGCAGGTGAACCCGGGCGAAGGAGTTCGGATGATGGCATCTGATGGGACGCCGCATGCGAACTACGGTTCGGCACGGTGCCTGGTTGCAGGAGGCGGGAACCCAACGCGGACGTGCTGCCCTTTCGTAACGATCAACGGCCAGGAATGTAACAGTGACGGCCCGCGGATGTTACAGCCGCTGCGTGCATGCACCAGCAGAGGGGCACGTGTCGCGTCGGGCGGCGACGCGCGCGACCGTGCCGGTGAGCGCCGCTGCAGTCGCCCTATCTACCGGGTGCGCTCCTCCCCCCCCCAACCCCCCCCACACCGCACCTGGATCAGCGATTTGATGAGCGGCGCCAGCCAGAGCATCTCCGCGCCCGGCACCGCAGCGGCGGGGGCTAACGCACCGCCAGGGTCGGCGCGCACAAGCATGGTCACCATGCACTCCGGCGCGTCCTCCGGCAACCGGCCATCGCTGTCCCAGAGGTGCTGCGCGAGCGGCGCGGCCGTGAACGCCAGCCGGTGAATCTGCACACACACAGCACGCGCGTCGTGCACAGCAAGGGGCACGGCCCAACTGGGCACAGTGCTAGAGCGCGTGTACCCTCCGCCGAGGGGCACCACCGGTGCATGCGCGTACATGTCGGAGTGCGCAGCCGGCAGCGTGACGCGGCGCGTTGGATTATCCGCGTTTTTACTCATGCCTCGCTTTTAGAAAACCCGCCGGGTTCTTCCCGACGCGACTTTGGGGATGTTTGCCACATCGCAGGACACATCGATGCTGCAATGAGTCCAGGCACAGCGCGGCCAAGGTGCCTTAGAAGTCCGCCCGTGCCGACGTTCGTGCAGTGCGTACGCAAACGCAAGCACCCTCGTGTCGCTTGCATTCGGTCTACTGTCTAGCCGGCCCTGCACGGTGGCTAATCCCGGCAAGGGTGCCAAGGCAGCGTCACACAAAAATCCGGGCCTGAGTGGAAAGCGCGGAACCATACGCATGACACTCAAACGCGCGTGTCAGATAACGCCGGTGACACAGTCGTGTGTCTGCCATGTGCACCAGCGCCGCACCTGCGCTCGAACGGGCTTGGACCACAGCGTGAACACGTCCAGCCACGTGCGCCGCTCGACGGCGGGGGCGGCCTCATGCTCCACGGATTGGAACGACAGGGAGAGCACGCCGTCGTATTCGCGCATTACCCACGTCTGCTGTAGCACCGCGTCCCGCGGCGCCACGCCCAGCCGCCGTCCGAGCCACGGAAGCCACCCGCTGCGCGCCCCGAGGCGTGCGTGGAAGACCTGCGCGCGCAGCACACCGTCACGCGCTGCTGTGCGGTGCTGCCGTGTGGCAGCGATGCCGGCTTGGGTGGTCGGCGGGCGAGTGTGGCTACGGAGGAGGGGCACCGGAGCCGGGGCGCACCATGCCGCTGCCTTCAGCGTCGGGCGGCGACAGCATTTTGACGTCCTGGAAGAAGGACCACGAGGTGGTACCGTCAGGAAGGAGCACCAGGTGTTGGAAGGCTTGAACGGGGGACGCGTTGACGCAGAGGCACGTTGCGTAGGTGCCCTCGGCAGGGTCCTGGTAGCCGGCGAGGCCGTTCGTGTTGAACTTGGGCTCCCAGGCGCTGGACAGGTTGACCGGGGCACTCTGCGGCATTGGAGACGCCCGCTGTGGTGGCGGGGGGGTGGCCGTCTGCCCGGATCTGGGATGTGGCTGCAAGCCGGGGTGGCTGTCGTCGTGGGAGATCGCTCTCGAGGGCTCGGTGGTCAGCGGGCCATGGCCGTCTGCGTGGATCTGCGGGATGGTGTACCTGTGATTGGGTTGACCAGCTCTGTTCTCGTTTCAATACAGGGGCTCGGTGCTGCCTCTACTGCCGCTGTTCGGAGTGGTGGCGCTCAAAGGGCAGTCAGGTGCATGCGGATGGGCGTGGCCTCGATGCTGTTGAGTCAGGTGTTCGTGGCGGAGCAACAGACCTGCCTGGAGGATGGCCCTCCGCCTGACGTAGGCCATATTTCTAGACCAGGATGAATGGCCGCGCAGATCTTGTCATGCCAGAATTGTGCGTCTTCCCGGGTGTCAAAGCCAAGTACTAGCTTGTTGTGAAGCATGCTCTGGGTTCTCCTGACTCTGACCTTGAAGATGTGCTGCAAGCACACACATTTGTGGCAGGTGGTGGTTGGTTGAAGCGAGCTGGCTCGTGCGCGTCCGCACCAGGATTTTTGGCACGATGCTGCCATCAAAGTAGCCCTTGAGCATATTGACCCCCTGTGGTTTAACATCACACTCCTCTGCGTGAACAGAGCTGACTTTGGCATCCGTCAAGGGGAACGCATGCTCGAGAAGCATGTGATCCCCTTTGTAAACTTCCACGGTGTGACCATTCAGCACCCCAAATCGAATGTGAAACACTTTCGACGACAGGTAGTCCGCGCGGTACATCCATGCTTCCGGCAACGTGTCGCCCTTGTTTGCCGTTGCGAGCGTGCTCATGATGGCATCAGCATACACTTTCCGCAGACCTCGCTTAGTACTACTCACGCTTCAACGACTGTTCTACGCCTACCGCGCCGTAAACGACCGTGGAACACAGCGCCACATCTGTCCCGCGTTGGGGAATCGGCAGGAGCTTTTCTTAAGGGCTCACATGCGCGGACGCGATCGAAGTCTGACAGTAGATGTATCTGCGTTGCAACGTACGCTTACACTCCTTACTGAGCGCAGGAGCAATGCTGATGTGGGCCCTCCCAGTGTGCATGCTTGGTTTCCAGCATGGACGACCAAACTTGCGATGCAACGATGCATTGGGAATGGCTCGCCTTGCAAGAACATGTACATGCATAATCAAATGTTCAGACCTCTGTTACAAAGTATCTCTTTTGCAACTTGTCTTGATAGTGGCCTCGAGGCGGGCTCTGAATATGTGTGCAAGCCTCTGTGACGGGTGACGCTCCGCTGTTCAACTAATTTGCGCACTTCCGGGTGTAGAATCCGCAAAGTAGTATAATCTTTTCTTCGCCTGCTTTCTCGACGTATGGTTTTTGTCGAACTCGTCGAATTAGGCCACAGTACAGTTGGCCAGATATCGGTGTGGATGGTCAAGCACTGCACCTTCATGGGCATGATACTGCAGTTCCTAGTGACATTCCCCCTGCACATGTATTTAAAGCGCTTTACATTCGGGAACGAGGGTCTCGTACGACAGAATCTCAATCTCAGGAACCAGCATTGCCCTCCCAGCCAGAGCTGTGTACTTGAAGGCAACATACTCGCCAACTCTGCTTAGACCGTTCCCCTCCTAGCTCGCGCCTCGCGCGTGCTTGGCGGACCTCGGGGGATGTACCGATGTATGGATCAGTTGTTGGGTCCTTTCATGCTCGATTTCACTGACGCTGTTCATGCCGCACACTGTTGCCTGAGACCGTTCCTGAGTTCCTGCAAACACAGTGATGCCCCATTGAGGTGGATCGCGTGTCCCGAATATCTTGCCGGACCTGCATATGAGCCTGGGCTGCTACCACTATGCTCAGATGTGTGGCAAGCCAGTGTGACGTCTGAGCCATGCCTCGTCCCTGCCCAGCACGTCTTCTGGACATTGTTAAATTCACATTGGCATATGTCAAACCGACGTAGCGCATAAATTTTCCATGTTGCTGTGTAATCTCCTGATCATGCTGTACTTTCACCTCATACCGGTTTGGATGTATCAGGATGCTTGCACACTAGTGATATCCATGCCAACCACCCTCACACATCACCAGTCGACAGTGTGCTGCAAGCCTGGCCTGCAGTGTGGATCTTAGCAACGATTTTTTTGGTGCCCGTAGCTGGAAACTGAAAATCACTGTCGCTTTGGGAGTTCTGCTAAATTGAGCACTGCTGGCCTGGCTGGCCAGTCTGCTCTGTTTGTCAACGTGGCAGATACATATGCAACGCCGCAATGAGACCGAGTGTGAGCAAAAATTTGCAAGCGTGTCTCTGATTCTCTGATTGCAGTTGATGGGTCGGTTCCATCTCTGCTCGTGCCGCAGCTGCGCCCGCCACGTCACGCCACGAGCATTAATATTGTGCGGTTCAAGTCCGTTCGAAGTGATTGTGCATGTGTAGTGGAGTCCACTTCGCACACTGGATGCAAGCGCATGTGATGATGCCATGTTCCGGTCGTGGACTCGATCGCTTCAGTTTTGTGAACCCGTGGCACGCGTCCGCCAGTGTGCACAGCGCATGCCTGCCCTTTTTTTTGCCTAGTCACTGGTCGACACAACGCGGGATTACATCTGCCGCGAGGTCCGCGCGACCCATGCCGAGGACCACTTTGTAATCACACGATTGCACGAATCTTTCAACAGCAGCACAGCACTGCAACTGTATTAGCGTCAGTGCCGTGCGTGTCACTGGCAGATGGGAGCTACATCCGACAGTGCCCGCTCGTAGTTCAACACATGTTCTTGTCTCGTGTGTTTCCAGTACCATGCAGATGACGCGGCCTCTGCCGTGCTCACATGACATTCTGATTTCCCGGCTATGCTCTTGACTGCTATAGAAGGATGATGGTGATGGTTTCGTGGGTTTTCAGAGTTCCTCATCGCAGCGTATCCTAGGTGGCCTGTCGTTCTCATCAGGGCAGCTTTCTTATACAAACTACGCTACTGACTTTAAGCATCGATGAAGGGGATTTTTGTCCGTGGTTTGTTCCACGAGCCTGGGTGGACGTGTGTTTGCGGACGTTCATGTGCAGGGCACTTTCCTTGGTGTCCTGCTTATGGAGCTGCTACATGATGGCAATAACAGTACTTTGCATTGAAACTGAAGACCTTCTCCTTGCGATGTATACTGAGGTGGAATTCATTACATTGTCGTTGTAGGACGCATGCGGGTCGGGTTGCAAGGGTGACAGGCTCCCATGAACTTCATGGCTTCAGATCAAGCAGGGCAATGTTCAGTGGAATACAAAACGAATCCTGGGTCCATGAGCTCTGGTGTCCAAGACGGTGCCAAGAGCGGAATGGGAGGCATACTCGACCAAGATCGAGATGCCGCGCCTTCACACCACAAGCGCTCTTGGAAAGAGTCTGATCAAGCAATTTCTGCATGTCGTCGAACTTTTACAACAGCTCGCTGCAAACCAGCTGATGGAGTTCAGGTGCGGAACTTGCACAGCTGTCCCGACAGCATATGCGAGCGACAGACTCTGCACAACGCAACAGCGCGGCATTCTGACTCAGGAGCTCCATATAGGATGCCATGCAGTGGATGCGAGATGTACTAACATTCCTGCAGTACGATACGTTTTAGCACGATATTGCTGTTGGGAACGCATACCTCTGCACGACCTGCAGAGCGCGCGCATGAGCTACGTTCGACAAGTTGCTGCACAGGTCACCATATTATTAGATACATGTGGTATGTTACACGTATCATGTTCTTCAGGTTTCGTTGAGCAAACAGTCTGCCAGTACAGCGTCCCCGTCACAGTCGACCAATATCACAATAAATGACCTTCCCAGCGACAGCATTGCCCTCATTCTGCGCAAAACACTCCATCCACATTATCCTGGCGCGATATGGGGGAAGAACCTTTACTCAGCAGTACACGAAGCTCGCTGGTTCCTTATGGATGGGAGAAACCAGTCCCATAGAGTCCTTGACAAATTTCCGCATGATTCTTGCATCGCGTCCGTACAAACCTGCCATGCTATGCGATCTGCCCTCGTCTGCAAGCGGTGGAATCGCATCATGAAAGGGGAAGAGGGTCCTGGGGTCATTGAGCACGTTGCGATCTGTGGGACCAGAATGGCATCCCACCTCCCCCGTAACATCAAGACCCTCCTAATCCATGGTCAGACAACAGATACACTGTGGCGCTTGGCATCTGATAATGGTGCGTGCCCATGTTTTCACTCCAGCTCCCTGTTTGCAGTGGCCACGGTTAATTCCATGTAAGGGATCATTGCTTAGTCCGCAGTCTGAGGATCGTGAGGTTACGGTCACCATGCATGACACACCACATATTGAGCAATTCTTCTCTTGTGTGTACTGCAGCTCATCCAGCATCTGCCACTGCTATTGTGATTGACAACTCCTCGATGGGAGGATTGACAGCTGGTCGTGTATCTAGACCTCAACACCAACTTAGCTCAGCCTTGCCACGTCACTGTCAGGCATGACACTGTTGGCCCACGCAGCCAGGCCTGCTCTTTGGATCTTGACATCTAACTTGTGGAATGCCAGCTAAAACCTTGTCGTGGTGCGCAGGCCTTGCACAGCTGGAGGCCATTCTGACCATGCGCTCCAGACGATCCGGCAGCTTTGCGTACAAGCTGTCGACCTGCTGCCCTGCCCTGCGCCACGTCGGCATTGCATCTCCGCACGACGGCTGCGAGGCGCTGTCCCGCCGCGACCTCATGCACCTCGGCCGCCTGTGCAACCTCTCCGCCCTCGAGCTCGTCGACTGCGACATCCCGTCCGGATTGCAGCCGCTCTGCAGCAGTGCCGCCGCCGCCGCCGCGCTGCCCGCCGTGCGGCCAGGGGATGACCCGCCACCCACGGCCGCCGTCCCCGCCGCGGCACGGCTGCGCCGGCTGACGCTGAGGTGCTGCGGCGTGCAGGGCGTGGCGCTGGCCGCGCTCACGCCGCTCGCAGCCACTCTGCAGATGCTCGTGCTCGAGGGCGTCGCGTTCACGCCGGCGCCCGACGGTGGCCTCGCCGACAGCCCGGCCTCCGCCGCCGCAGGCCTGCACACGATCGCGCGGCTCACTGACCTGCGCAGCCTGACCCTCACTAGTTGCGACGGCGTCGACCGGAGCGGCCTGGAGGCCCTGACGGCGCTGCAGCAGCTGCGGTATCTTGACATGGCCGACGTATGGGAGCTTGGCGGCGACACGCTCCAGCCACTCGCCTCCCTCACAACCCTCAAGGTCCACCCGCCCTCCCGAACCGGCTTGCACCAGTTCCCGGCAACCCAGCCGCACATCCTTTGTTGCATTTCCCTCCAACCGTGTGCTGCACTGGCATGATGAATGGAACTCAGGGGACACCCCTGGCACATCAGAACGTCCAGAAAACGACGTTCTGGCTGATGGTGTGTTTAGGGATGGGAGTGGGTAGGTGGGCTCACGATCGCGCGTCGGGCTGTGTGTCTCCGGTGCAAGGCCGGCGCCGTTGTGCAGGTGCTGGCGCTGACGGACTGCGAGAGCCTGCAGTCGTCGCACCTCGCCGCGCTCCGCTGGCTGTCCGCGCTGCAGAGCCTCGACCTCAGCCGCTGCGCGCGCCTCGACTCCTTCGCGCTCCGTCACGTCGCCTCGCTGTCGTCGCTCACGTCCCTCAGCCTGCAGGTGCGCTGCCCCGTGCCATGTGCTGCGCCGGGCTGCCCATGTGGAAGCGTTTGCGGCATGCTCGACTCGCATTTGAGCGTCGACTCCATTGACCGCAGAACGTGATGGCCTTCTGCACTGCACCCACTTCCGCTTATCGTTCATCCGGCGGGCTTCAGGCAGCCGCGCAGGCGAGTATGCATTCATGTTTCTATCCAGGCATCATTGCATGGCCGTCCCCGTTCTGTGGCCGCATGTGAGGCATGCGTGGGCACAAGGCAGGCACCCGCACGTGTGTGGTCGTCTTGTCGGGCACCTGCACTGCCACTGCCACCTGGTAGCCTACTCGTTTATGGCGCAACGCTGCCATCCTCCCAGTGGGGCGCACTGCTGCTGCGAGTACTGCGAGCGCCATTGCCATGCAGGGGTGTGAGAGTGTTGACAGCCGTGCAATGCGCCACCTGCGCGGTCTGCGCCGCCTGCGCCGCCTGAATCTCACCGGCTGCCGCGGCATCCAGACCGCGTCGCTGCGCCACCTCCGGCCGCTCGCAAACCTCGAGATGCTCTCCCTCGCGGACCTCTGCCGCGTGGGCGACGCCGCCCTCAAGTTCCTGCGCGGCTTGCCAGCATTGCGCACCCTCTACCTTGCCGGCTGCCCCCACATAACGGAGGCTGGCCTCAGCATCTTTGTGGGTCACCCGGCGCACGTGTTCACGTAGCCGCAGGCCAGCGGGCCGCAGCACAGCGGGGGGCTTAGCGCGCCGTTGTCTGCAGTGGCTGTAGCAGTCAGGGTCTGTGACGCTGTTGCGTAGGGATGTCGTTGGGGTTCGGCAGGGAGTTCCGGGGGTGGGGGGGGCGGGCGGGGGGGGAGGGCCAAAAGGAACAGGGCGTCCTTGAGGTCGTAGAGTTGGCGCTGAGACAATGGTGCGGTAACGGTGGTTCATGTCGAGGGGCTTCAGGGGAGGACGAGGGCAGGCCCCAAGGGCGCTGGGCAGTGGCGACTGGGGGAGGCAGTGTTTCGTGCTGAACACAATGCACAGGTGAGAATGAATGACGAGTCGTGCATGTATGAAGGACTGCCCGAGCGGTGCTGCTTATGGTGGACGGGGCTGCCTCGTAAGGGCATCTGGTCCTAAAGCGACCAGTAATAACGCGGCTGCGTGGTGGTCACGGTATGGGCCTCCACATGCGGGCCGCCGCCGCAGTGCAATGCGTGCGTGAACGAGCAGGGAACTGGCTGGGCACGGGGGTCTCTAGCCTGGCCAGGAGGGACAGTTCAACGATCTGAGACACGGGTGCTTACAAAGTCGGTGTGCATTCATACCGACCGCGCATGCAGCCATCCCGGGAGCAACTGCACAGTGCTCGAGGTTTTGGCGAATGTACCCAATTCATGGCTGTTATGTGGGCTGGGGATGATCCCCTAGAGAGCAGGCAGCATGCATGCAGTGTCCAGGCCATGACAGGACACAGGTTTGACACAGACAGGCAGTGAGAGCTTGAGATTCGATGAGTGCACCACGATTTCCATTCCTTTAGACATTTCATCAGATGCGTTGCTGCTAGCGGCAGAAAACAACAGCGAGTTGACATGCTGTTGCACGGCCATATTCAAGGGAATGAGCAAGCAGAGCAGACGTGTACATTGCGGTCGGACCGCAGGCAACCTCATGGCTTGCGGGCAGCTCCTATGAGACAGTATGACGATCCTGCAAGAAGTTGGATCTGTGTTCATGTAAACACGATGTGCATGACATATGGTGGCGCTCTGTGTATGAAGATCACCTGGTGTTGACCCGCAAGTCCATGCCAGAAGTAAAGCACGCGTTCAAATGTAGCATAAGAGTGTGCAGTCATCGGTCTGTGTATCAAGTGGATGCCATAACTGGTCTGGTGGAGCTGTTTTGCAAGTGTAGAGTCACACAGGATGAGGATCCGGAGACCGAGAGCGTTGTAGCGACTATTAACTGGTAGAAAACAATGGATGCACAGCCACAGTGCCGCCTGTGGCCTTGCTCCGACTTAACAGGATCAAGTCAACAAGCATGCAGAGCGAAATGGCATCATCTGGACTGGTCATGTTGACGTGCCTTTTCTTTGAGCATGTACAGCAGTGGTGAGTCAGTCACAGCTAGCACCTGGTGCATGCAACTCAATACGCAATGTGCGCCCACTTCCTTTAAAAAACATATATACATGTACAAGGATCGAGAATCACGCCAGACCCAAACGGGCATAATATTGGCCCTACAACCAAGAATCCATGGTATTGCTAATAACAGCTGATCTGCTGAGCGAAATTGAACTACTCCACAACGCATCGAATATTAATGCAACACCAACAGCAGCATAGTTTCACCGCACGGGCACGTGAACAGGCAACACAAACAAACTGCCGCAACAGGCAGAGTTGGGCGTCCGGGCCCCAACTGGTTAAACCCCGAAATTGTCGGGCCCGAAACGCAAAAGCCGGGATTCGGGCTCAAACTGTTCCGGCGGTATGGCGATAGAGCGCTGTTGATCATTCTGAGGGTGCAATATGATCACAAATGCTAGGTGGGAAAATCGTTCGTGTAAGACCCGTTCTCGTGTGCGTGTTCTGACCATCAGAATTCCGTTTGGTCGCTTGCTCGTCATGGAAACCGTCGCCACTGTCGGCGCCGATCGCGACAAGCGCAAGGCACACGTCATGTCGACACTGATGACAACTTGCAGTCTGTTACACGGAGGTCAACCCAAAATCCCGGCAGCGCCAATGGGTAAAATTACAAGCCAACCCAAGCAAACGACAAAACAACCCACCAACCACACAATTCAAACTGGCGTTCATCCATGACCCCTCCCGCTGCCCCGGACGCCATACATGCATAAACACACAGACAACGGGAAACCCACCCTCCGGACAACGCACAATGCCCCGAACGCGGCACCTGCAAATCACAAACACCCTGACACACAAAGAGCCGGCCCTGGAATCCAGCCCCCCCCAGAGCCCTGCATGCACGACCGGCTAGCGGCACCCCCTCCCACAGGGGGCCCGCGAACTGAAGTGGCTGGGGCGGGGTTGACAGGGGGTGAAATGGCGGTGTGGGTGAAGGCAGGCAGGTCGGGGTCCCGGATCGCTTGGGGAAGGGGAGGGGGGGGGGGGGTGTGGTAGCAGGGGGGGTGGCGAATAGAGAAATTTCTTTAAAGGAGAGGGGCTGGGGACTCCTCGGAGGGCGAGCTGTCCAGCACGGAGGGGGCACAGCTTCAAGTGTCTCGTCGACACTGATTCTGCTGACTCTGACGTTGACCTGGACTCAGGTAAAAAAAAAATAAAGGAATCGGGCATCACGCTAAACCCAAACGGCCATCGGCCACTGTACCCCTATCGGTAGGGGCGGAAGAAAAAGAAGCGTCCGACACGGTGACGTCCCACCACAGAGGGACAGGGGAGCAAGACATCCACGCACGGACAACCTCACCATCACACAGACGCTTCCATGGGTGTGATGTCAATGGCTCCCGCTGGTTGACGCCATTATCTCCGTGTCATGGCTTGCACGTGTGGTCGTACCTGAGCCAAGCTGGTAACCATGATGATGCCGTAGCTACAGTGAGATGCTGCATGCCCATGCATGCGCTGCTCTGTTATGCGCGGTGCCCGGCATCACTCAGCTCTGCAGCCCTGAGCGCGGCTGTATTTATGCTCTGACCATTCCACAAACCCGTGGGCTTGATTTAAATCGGAATACATAGGAGACAGCCATTTTTGTCCAGCCGGTCGAATCCGCAAACAAATTAATGTCAGGAGCGAGAGTAGCCTCGGTCCGCACTCTTGGCATAAAAAATAAGCTTCGGTGTGTTGTGGAGTTGGGTCGATGTGGAGGTACAGTGTCAAAGGTTGTCCCTCGTGCACAACACCGAGACAACATTTTGGGCGTCAAGTCAAGCATGGACGATGCCATAGATACCCGCATGAGCTCTAGGTTAAACATTAGGGCCACTGCATACCATCACAACGTAACAATGTTGATGGCTCCCCTGGGTCTGCTACTGCCCCACAGATATACTCAGCCATAGGTTCACACATGCCTGTACCCTCCTGGAACCGTTCTGGTTCAAGATCTTTGTTAGCTCGTGGCTTAAACAAACAACTGTATTCACATTTCATGTACACATGCGCTGAAGATGCATGCATCGCCATGGGGAAGGTGTCAGCGGCCACATATCTACGCGGGCGGTCCAGTGCGCGAATTTAAGCACACTCAAGTTTACATTCACGCTCGTGATTCTCCAAACATGCAGTTGACACACACCATTTTAGTTCACAGGCTCAACCCAGGGTGACGAAACAACTGGTTCCCAAAACCAGGGCGTGTCATCATCATGCTTTCGTGCGCCTCACAAATGTGATGCAAGCATGGGGCCCACACAGGCTGCGTGCCCCTCACGCGCGCCCAGGGTGCCCCTCACTTGCAACAACGCCATGTCTGCTTGACTAGACCTTCCGAGAGCCAAACAACGAACACAGCGGCTAGATGCCGGCCGGACAACATCATCTGAGACACCTCCAACGACAGTCAGAGCGTGGCTGTGTGACCAAGGTGGCATGCATGGGGCCCTCGCATGCTGTCTTAGTGGCTGCAGCTGCCCAACAGTGGCGCCGACACTGGCGCGCCATCATCAAATCACGCACACACACACCGCAGCGCCGCTGCAGCAACAACTCGGCCCCAGCAAGTGCAGCTGCCGGCTGCCGGGATCAAGGGACCGGGTTGGCTCCGCCGTCCCTTTGCGTCAGGGTGCGGTGGCCGGTACCCACCTGAATCGGGCATCACGCCCGACCCGATTCTTCTTCCCTTGCTCCTCGGCGGCAGTCACTTAGCGTCTGAGGACAGCACGGTGCAGCCGCCGTGACGTTGCCGATGCCTGGGCGCGTTTGCAGCTGTAGAGCCCTCGCGAGCCCTCGCGAACGGCACAGGTCTTGACACCGGCTGCAGTGTGGGCCAGTGCGCGGCCGTAGCTCCGGGGCCGGGCAGTGGTTGATGCTCGCACGCGGCCATGGTGTGGCGTGCGAGGGGGGCCGGGACTGTCGCGGGCGAGACCGCTAAACCGGACGGGGGCGTCCGGTGTGGCGTAGGGGAGTGTGAGGTGGCTCCGATTCACCGGAGCCTCAAGAGGTTCGGAGCTGATAGGCTCCTCACGCTTGCCCTGCACATGCATGCATAATCTGGTGCCAGGATGGTGTGCGGCGGGTCGCCGTCGCACGCCCATCCGAGGCAAGCACATGTCGGCAACGCTGACCTGTATGCATGTGCAGATGCACTCGTGAAGCGCATGCGCTTGAGACAGGGTTCACGGGGTGACACGTTGGCAGCGCAGGTGTCCTGGCAAGGAGGGCCAGGACAAACGGCAACCGGCAAACGAGACAGAGGCACATGCAGTGGTGGGCCAAGGGTGGCAGCGCATCAGGGTGAAGCGTCCACATCGCCTGCGAACCGGCGCAAAGGAGAGGCGCCCAGACATCAGCGACCTGGGCACATGCGATCGCACTGTATGTGTCACAGCCCCGTTCGGAACAACAGGGTCTGGGTTTCACCCGTGCCAGCGTGTGGCGTTGGGGTGAATGCAATGTTCGCCCCTGAATATCCCCCCCCCCCCCCCCGCGGCAGAGTGTGGATGTGGCAGGGTTGCCGTCTTCACTGACAGGGTGCGCATGGCATGGGGGGTGCGGCCAGCACAGCGGGGAGCGTACGTGGTGGCGGCGGTGGCCTTGCGGATGAGCGTGCGGTTCGAGTCGGCATGGGCGATGAGGCCGGCGCTCATGCCGCGGCTGCCGAAGAGGAAGTCGAGGACGTTGCGGTACTTGCTGCCGAAGATGTCGCGGTGCACGCCGTAGCCGCCGCTGTAGCAATGCATGAGGCACGCGGACGCCGCGGAGAACATGAGGATGTCGGTGCGTGCCCCCACCAGCCACCGCGGCACCGTCTTGCGCTGGAGCGCCTGCTTTGCCAGCGTGAGGATTGCCTGCATGCATGCAGGCTCCCGCACTGACGCAGGGGGGATGCGGCAACGGGGGCCCGACCGAGGCACGCCGACACCGCCGTGCCTCCTCACAGGCCGGCGGCGCACGTGCCCCCAGGCAGCTGCCTGACTGGACAACTATGCATTGAACTGTGCCGCAAGGCCTGTGACAGCACGGCGGGGGGGTTTGAGCACCAGGCTGTGTTGCACGGAAGGCCTGTAGTGGCAGGCGGGTTCCCGTGTGATCACGACAGCGCGTATGGAGGTGCATGCATGCTGCATGCATGCACGCGCGGTGCAAGCAGGTGTGAGGGGACCATGCGATGAAGCAGGAGGGGGCGGGGGAGTGGGGCGGAGGGACGGGGGAAGCACCCGGCACGTGCAGAAGACTGCGAGCTCCATTCGGCGAGATTTCTTCTCGACCACGATCGCCATACCCGGGAGCCACGCCATCGCCGCCACCAGCCACACATTCAGGCCCTTGCGGGGGCCACATGTGTTCACAAAGCACACACCTGCAGCCCGTAGTGGCGCCAGTTTTGCACGGTTTCTCGGCCGTGGTGGGCAATCGGATTTCGATGGATGACACCTTTTTCGCCAGGTCCATTTTGGGGAGCCGGCCCCGAAACCACGCGTCGAGCTGAAACAGACGTTCTCTACTCGATCCGCTCAGTGTTCTGCTGATACAAGGGGGGAGACCGGCAGAGCCCGTGCACGTCACGGCAGCAACACAGTGCGGCCGGCGCGGTCGTCGCAGTTGCAGAGCAAACTTTTGTTCCGCATGTGAACCGTTGATCCCAGCGAGCTTTCTGTATCTACGCTCAGCCTGGGTTCTCATGCACGGGGCACAGCAGCACCAGCGGCGGGAGTGAAAGGCCGGGTTCACGGATGTATAGCGGCAGGCGCGCACCCCTGTGGGCAAAGGCAATGTAGAGGGTCAGGAAGAGTGCGGAGCGGGCCGCGCCGGCGGCGGTACGGACGAGGAGGTCCACCGGCCGCTTGAGCAGCTCCGCGCGCTGCACGGCAACCATGGAAGCGGCGTACACCGGCATGTAGACGCCGACGCAGCGCCAGAACGCCGCGGGAAGGATGTCCACGATGTGTGTGTCGCAGTTGTGCTCCGGGTGCAGCACGTCGCAGAGCGTCAGGGCGCTGCGGCCCTCGAACCACGTGCCGCGCAGCGCCTCGAGCGGCCCGTCCGGCGCGTCGACGCCTTTCCCACGCAGCGCAAACTCCTGCATGCATGCTCACCGCTGCTGACATGGTGTGGCAGGAGGACCCGCTGCAGGGTGGCGGGGTGCTGACGGCACGCAACCGTGCGGACGACGCCGTTGGAGCCGCGTTCGAAGATGCAGGATCGACATGTGTGACCTGCATCTGCTGTCAGAAGCGCTCAGTGCTAGCGGCTGTGCATGGAATGCCCCGGCAGCGACGTTGCCTGGCAGCGCAGGTGCGGCGGTGTGTGCGTTTGTGTTGTCACGTGCCTCTCAGCTGAACCCAGCGAGGTAGTGGAACAATCGTCCACCATTGCGGCGACGATGCCTCTGCTGTGGAGGATGTAACCATAACCACAACACGGACCATCAGCCACTCATACATCCGCCATGTTTGAATGTACCTCGTCCCATCGACTTGGAAGTGGAACATCCAAACATGCTGAAAGGCGGCGCCTGGAGCACCACCCCCTCGACCACTGTGCCGCACTGACAAGCGGACACGCCAGTCTGACCCACCAGCTCACCAGACTGATGGCAGTGCCAGCAGTTGGCGGTGATGGTCCTGGGAACATGTGAAACCTGGCCGCATGAAACCAGACGCTTTGCGGGGTCTGCACGAACCAGCCGGGCAGGGCAGCGTGCGACTACGGGATGGAGTGCACCGCCTCTTGAGGTGTACTGCCAGCTCTGCTCCACTTGACCATGCTGTTTGCTACAGCGCCGTCTTCGCCACTGTGCACATCGATTCAGATAGACTAACTATAGCTCAGTGGATGGCAAGTCAGCGCAGCGCAGTGCCCGCCGTTTCGAATCGCACACAGCAAGGGATGCCGATACGCGAATACGCACAGCCAGTCGGACGGGCCGAAGTCGTGCGCCAGAGTGTTGAGTGCATGTCAGAGAGGTGTGGCAGAGGCGCACTCGGACCACGGGCACGAGCCACTTGTCCCCGATCATCTTATCCATGAAGTCGATGAAGGATTGGGGCAGTGAGCTGGGATGCATGACGTAGCTGTAGACGATGTGCCATGATGCGATGCCCATGAGCAGCACGTCGCTATACTGCCACCGGGTGGGCGCCAGCACCCGGTGCAGCAGACCCTCCCTGCAGGCCTCGCTTCCAAGTTCTCTGTCCTTGGGGGTGTCTGTCAACGGCGGTTGAGGCTGTGTGCCGCCGGAACTGACATGTGAGGCCTGGCAGCAGCTGTGTCGGTGCGTCGGGGCGTGTTGCTGAAGGTGATAGGGTTGTGGGTGCCGCGATGGCGCCGCATCGATGTGCCATGGCGAGTGTGTCGGTGATGTGGCTGGAGGTGGAAATGGCGGGGGAGTGGCGGGCGCGATCGGACTTGAGCTTGGCGATACTTGGGTGGGGGGGCGTTGACTAGGTGCTGGTTTGTTGCCTATGCGGATAAGGAGCGTCAGGCCGCGGAGCAGGAAATACAGCGCTACCTCGTCGTGACGCCTGGCGAGTCCTGTCAGCAATATGCTTGGGCCCGCAGCTGCTCCTGCCAGCGCCGCACGGAAGTGGGCCGTCCTGAATGTCGTGTAAGGCTATGACAGGCGTCAGAACATTCTGTAATGGAAGTGGTGTCCTGGGTAGCAGCGATCTCGGCACGGCACGCTCGGCTGTGACGAAACGCCCCTGACTCGAACCAGTGTAACCATACCATAAATCAACGTTGGTGCATCGTGCTTACACATAGGGATATTCGTTCGAGCGATGCCAGGACAAGCACACACCTGGTGCAACCGAGGACAGTCCTTATGGCTTCATCGACGGAGACGTACACAGCGCCAAAGCAGCCTAGTGCAGCAGCCCATCTCACTGAGTCAAGTAAACGCTCCACGAGTTTTCCTGGAGCCCGACCCTTGGCTATGCGTGTAACTGTGGTCACCGAGTGGAGCCCTCCTCTCAGTAGCAAGCCGATGCCAGCGCCGCGCAGGGCTGATCTATAACATCGCTGAAACTGCCGCAGGCGGTCTGAGGAGGATGATGAATAAGATTGTAGCACACTAACTTGCTGAGCGGTATGTGCCACAGCAGATGCCATGCTGCTCGACACGAGGCACTATAACGTTGGCATGTCCCCAGCAAGATGAATCAAAGCCCAGCAAGTTCTACTTGTACGAGTGCAACCTCATGTCAAACGAGCGTGGTATATATGCAGTGGTTCTTCCCCAGTCAATTAGCGCTTGCTCGCAGCGCTCCCCGAGACACCGCCGCGCGAAATGTCTGCCGTTCAAGCCACGAATTGTCAACCCAATCAGTGTGGAAACCCGCTAACACTGCGTTTCAGCATCCCTGCGGACGCTCTAAAGAATCAACGCCACGTTCGCAATGATGTCACTTGCTGAATCTCATGCATACTCCATCGTGGCTACCGGAGATGCTGACCAAGCATCGAAGCTTGCAATGCTCCCTATGCCCTTGAACACCCCGTGATGACTACCTAAGAAATTAATCACCATGTGCAAATGCAATCCCTACGCCAACCACTCCGCTGGTACCGTCGGCAGTCATGTATTGGTGAGATATGCGATGTTCAGTGCAGCGCATGTGCGATCATACGGGCCAGAATACCGGCAGCTCTACAGAGCTGAGCACCGCGGCCAGCTGCTGAACGCGGCGTGGGTTTCCCCTTGTTTGGCGTCGAACCGACACGGCTGCGTTCCCACCTGCGAATGTCAAGCCGGATGGAAACCGACCGCTTGCCCAAAAGAGAATCACCGACAACGGCCTGATCGTGTACTCCATAATAGTTGCAAAAGAGTACATACATGCGTGGCACAGTGGCCTAGTTAACATCAAGCGTCGGCGTGCGGGCCTGCACCGGCCGGGGAGCGGTGGTACGTCGACGGCCGACCCGCGGGTCAGTGCCCTGGGGCAACACGTGTGCACGTCCGCATATACGTCGACGTGCGTGATGCAACCGGCTGGAGGACGTCACGAATCGTGAGACCAGCTGGTACTGTTCCAATTGGGAAGATTCACGTAGTATGGCATCTTCAGCCAGACATCGTATCCCGAGAGTCCATGCGTAGATAGAAAGAACCAAGTCGGAATTTATCTGAATCTGAAAGAGTGTCCGAGTTACGCACGGTTATTGGCGCCATCAAGGCTAAGCTTGTCCGGACGTCGACGGGCAACTGTCCGCTCAGGTACGCTCCTCGCGCACGTGATACCCGACCTGTACAATTTTCATGCTTGTGTCTTCAAAAACGAGGGTTTGGAACGCTTGCGCTTGTAACGGGAGCTGCAGCCGCATGCATATGCATCGGGGTGTTCCTGTCCCGGCTTGATCTGCCTGGCCAACAGCACTCGCGCTCCGGGCAACCTTGCATCTGTTGTTCAGATTTACATTCCGGGTTGGAGCCCTCACTTTAGACAGACCTGGTAAACTGATCACTGACCTGACACT
>JAUMHO010000003.1:75912-96945 GCA_032360965.1 Ulva armoricana
TTTCGTGTGCTTTGGTTGGCTTGTGATTTACCCCTTGGCGCTGCCGGGATTTTGTGCTGATCTCCGTGTAACACAGCCGAGGCTCACCTGGATGCAAGCACTGTAGCCATGGCCAGATAGAGCCACAGCAAGTAACTACCAGGCAACCTCTGAACGGAGAAACAAAACGTCAAGAAACCATATCCTGCAGGGCACTGCTGCACACGAGCATGAGTGAGAACAAGCAGATACACTCTACCGCTGTCCAATGTACAGGCAGGTGTCCCGTTGGCACAGTCACCCCGACTCTGAACTGCTAGTGGCAGCACTGATATGCAGAGTACCTGGACGCATGCCCTACCGTGTCTGCCCACCCACGGGGCCCTGTCGTGTCAGCAACAGCAGTATCCCCAATGCTGCACATGCGTGCTTCAGGCCCTTGTGGAGCAGGGCAATGTATGTATGATTACATCGCCGTATCCACAAGGGCAATGGCATGGAACAGCCAGTGCGCTTTCAACGAGCCATGCCTTCAATGCGCTGTGAGCTCGTTTGCGCAAGCGCTCGTGGGTCACGCTGGCTTGTAGTCTTGGAATGCTGCCGCCTGTGCTCCTTGGTGGCAAGGTTTTTCTCCGCAACCGGCAGCTTCCAACACACGGGTTGTGTCAGTTCCGTGTAAGTCATGAAATCGATCGTCAAACCATCTGCATCATCTGACTGGCTCGTTACATTTCTGAAGGCAGATTTGTGGACAGCAGAGCCAAGTGGTCTGGTGCTGGCCCCGTCACTGTCTCACAATCGGCCCTGTTCAAACCACAGCAACCAGGCGCAAGAACATCCCACAGAGCAAGCGCTTCTAAGAAGAGAGTAATCAGACATTTTCAGATTACCCAAGCCATCATAGCATTCTTGTACTGCCTGTACCAACCACGCTGTTCCACTGTATTTTACAAGTGTGCTCGGCAATACAGCTGCTGTCTGATCTGCGAATTTGATATGGTGCAATACTAAAATCAGCAACCATTCATAGAGGGATACTGACAAGTCCGGCATCATGGCGAATAAAAACACCGCTGGGTGTTGGCTATTGTCTATTTTCTTTCTTTCCAGACATGCATTGGATGGTCAATTCGGCATCTGATGCTTTACAACTGCTTTTATCGTCGTTTTCTGAGGCCTCACGTAGCCCAGAGAGACAAAACATATGCGATCACTAATCGCAGGAGCCTGCAGTTCACTGCATAGCGGCGCCGCGTCTCGTCGCAGCCTACCTATGCACTGCACACAGATGCCCCACTGCCCACATCCTCACATGCAACCTGTCTACCTCTACCGCACATGGCTTCCATGTGTCCAGTTTCCCATCCAATCATGCATCATCGCCGGATGATGAGCCGCTGCCGCATGCGGCTCCCCCTGCAGCACCCTCCGAGGCCAGCACAAAACAGCATGCCCCACTCCGAAGCACCGCCGTCGCCTGGCCTCTCAGGCAGCCAGCATCAAACTCTGGCCAGCCCAACTTCCACCTCTTCTCGTAAAAACTATCAACTCTGGGCCCCAAAATACCCCCCCCCCCCCCCCCCGCTAGCATGACCTCCACCTGACAACTGAAAGACCCCTCCTCCCTGGCACACGCATATCCTGCTGCACAGCAATACTCCATGCAGACATGCACGGCCCATGTTGGTATGCATGCATGCGGTCAACGAAACCATGCTCAACTCGAGAGTCTATCTGGAACTGCCACGTCAGCCAAGCCCACTCAGGAGCGGCGTTGTGCACGAGTCAGAGCTCCATGGATCGAGTTTGCCGCCGGGCCATTGAATACATTTGTCACGTTGCCAAGCACTGGCTGGGCCACGACGATGCCAGAAAGGCCCTTGGCCATGGACCGCGTGATCTTCCCGCCACGCGCTGCCCGGGACACCACCTCTTTGGTGGATGTGCCCGTATCGCACATCCCAGCAGACGGACGCGGGGGGGCACTGCTGCGGACGCCGCGCTTCTTCACACCCCCTGCGGGCGCCAGCGGCGGCTTTGCGGCGGAGCGGCTGGGCGAGCCACCTGCACGCACATGGCGTTCACACCCTGAATTTGACTCTCCGCAACGCAGGTTTGGCTCACAGTGCAAGCGAAGAACCTGGCCTGCGAGACAGCTATGTTGTACTAGCAGAACGGAGGAGAAAGTAGGGCTGCAATTGTTCCGAGCCACTCAGTGGGACAGCCCTGGAATGTGCCACACCTGCAGCGCCTGACTCTGCCCCAGTACCACCATCAGCAACAGTGCGGTCGCTTGCCGCGCTCGGCGCCTGTGAGCCATGTGCACAGTCCGCTGCGGCGCCGTCTAACTGCGCACGCTCCTCCAGTGTGTCCTCCGCGGACCCTGGCGAGGCAGCGGCATGAGCCTCAGACGATGTGACGGCACAACTCGGCGGCGGGAACGCCACACCATGGTCGTGGGCCCACTTCTTGGGGTAGCCGCCGGGCACGAGAAGCGTTCCGGCGCGGACCGCGGCAAGGGCGTCAGGCCCGAGGCGATTGAGTACCAGGCAGTGTGCAACGGACAGGTAGCCTTCGGCGAGGGCCGCTCTGCACACCGTTGCGGTCAGTCAGGTGACCCCTGGGCCCGCACCAAGCCTGCCACGGCCGACACCGTGGGCAGCACTTGCATGTGGCGTGGGAGCAGCTGCCGAGCATGTGTGTGCAGTCAGGAGCGGGAAGCCGAGACAAGTGTGACAAAGTGCAGGCTTGTGGGTGCAGCATGAGGATCGATTCAGTTGGTTAATCGGTGCAGAAGGGCCACGCACCGATACATTGTGCCAGTGGGGGCCCAGCCCCGCCGAGAGCGGTGAGCTGAGCAGTTGCAGAGATCCCTGCAGCAGGGGCAGACCCAGTCCTCGTCCTGGTTGGCCTCGTTGACATTCTCACCGTACCGCATGAATAGGCAGTCCCCACAGAGCTGGCCAAACAGTGTCTGGCAGCGTGAGCACGATGTTCTCTTGCCCAGTGTCTTTTGGCGGCATTGGTGGCAGGTGACACCGTCGACCTTATCATATATCTGCACACGAGCATCTTCAAAGGCTTCTCCAGTGCGGCAGGCTCTGCGTGCATCTTTGAAGCCACTGTTGGATCTGAGCTCAGGAAATCCATGTAGAAACCATAAGCTGCCCAGGAGAAAGCCAGTGTAGTGCACATTGAGACGACTCAAACTGACAGTACCAAGGAGAACCGGTTCTAGATCCACTGGAAAACGCAACGACACATGTGCTGTACAACAAGGTGAATATGCAGCAGCGCGCCAGGGAATCATACGTGGCTATGAGAAGCTGCACCATGGACCTGTGTGTGAAAATCTGACAACAGGTGCTGTGTTCAGGTTTGCCGGACGCAATGCTGTGTTCGGACACAGCATATCCCGTAGAACAGCAATCAAAGGCACACCCTTTTTCCAGTCTGGGAGCAGTATCCATCCTTGAACAGTAGCCATTCTTCGGTGGCAACTCCCAGTGCTAGAACATGCTCTGCGCTATAGGACTCTTCCTTGCATGCTTCGTTGAACTTACCGGAGAATAGAGCCTTCTTTGCTCTGACATGCTTCACCTTGTCCGTTGGATCGACGCCATTCAGGTAATTCTCATCGTAGTTTATTGCGCCTTTGCCAGCAATGCGTCCGGACCTTCGGCCGCTATCTGCAAGCACCAGTCGACAATAAAGACAACGCCTCCACATACAAAGCGCCCCTCCAAAGACTTCCAACACCATCTTTTACATTTCCGCGCCATTGGAGCCACGCTGTGGTCCAGTAGAGCATTCGTCCCGGAGCTACAGGTTTGAATGTTCCATCAGCTGCGGGCGACACACGATGCAGCGCTTCGCACCTGCACTGCTTACCAGCATAGCAGCTCCGGGGGACATTGGAATACCAGTTTACGCTTTTCGATGACGAGTCGTGATGATTCCTTTCGGGCGAAGACTATCGACCTCTGCCGCAGGCTGATGGTCCGAAAAACCAAATCAAGCATCGAAAAAGCCATGCACGGAGATACTATCTTATTCTACTACAGTGTAAAGCTATGTGACCATCTGTGTATACGTACATGCTTCCGCTGACTCTCGAAGGTACAAGGCGGGCGCCACTCGACACCGGCATCGGCTGGCTTCACAGGTAACATGCATTCACTACAGGCACCAACAGCATAGACATCAACAGATATTGGGGCAGATGGGCAACAGTTGACTCGTGCCTTGTGCCGCTGCAATCCGTAGAGCCGGGGCTTTGCGAGGTCGGGAGGACTGCTTCTCTGGCTCAGCCACAACTTGCTGAAGCTCATGCGATGCCTGCAAGCAGTTCCATGTATGCTTTTGCGTGCTTTAAAGCTGCACGGGTATGCTTTCCGCGAGTAGGCTGCATTGACTAATTCAAGCCGCTGGTACGACCAATTGAAAGGAGCCATGGCCGCACCGACAGCACAGAGGCCATCTTTTCCTGGAGAGCCTGCATCCTTTTCTTTCTCTCGACTTCGATTTCTGGCACGGTGGACATGGATGCTGTTGTGCGAGGCATGGCTGCAGTGAGTCTTTATTTCAAAGTGAGCGAACTCCTGAGCTGGAAACAACAATGACCGACACGAAGATGCTCCGATATTTTGGCACTGTGTAATCTCCTCTTTATCGCGTCGCTGGGTGTTGGCAAATCCGAGTGGACGCGTGTCTCAGTGCGTTCAACGCGAGATCTCGACATAAAGCGGGGCGGACCCCGGTTTGAACGTTCACGCCAGGGAAAGCACAAACCCAGTTCACACAGGTGAAGCGCGCTTTGACGTGCGGGTATACTGACACCGCGCCACAAGATAATACATTCCTGGCACATTGGCATTTATTAGAACTTGCAATTGCGAGGACTGCAGATGGGCAAATGTCTTACAGCGAAGAGCACTCACCAATGAGTACTCCACCGCAATGACCGTAGTGCACTACAAGAACGACCTGCATGCTAGTTTTATGGCATGCCACCGGTCACCCGCCGCGCTGGCATGAACCATGTAGGACGCCAACGCGGGCACATGTACAGGCACAGCGAAATTGGATGTGCGAGGCATTGCAGTTCCAGGACGTCCGTACAATTCTCACGTGGCCATATGGCACTTGAAAGGCGTATAGATATCTTGAGCACCTGCAGGTCCCAGGCACGGCCCAGTGGATCGCGTCCACAGGAAACAGGACCACACGCTGCTGCTGAAATGCTGTTGTAGTAAGGTTGTCAGATTATGCACAGCACTGTAGGCCCGGGGCAAATCACAAAAAAAACCCCCAGCTCGGGTATCACGCCAAACCCAAGCGGCCATCGGCCACACCGCCCCTACTATTAGGTGTGGGGAGTATAACGTATACATCGCACAAGAGGCTTGTATGACTGCCATGGCTAGTAAAGACAAACAACAAAGAAGCCAAACCAGTTGGTGTGCCACTCCCAACCCAAAGGTAGCGGGCAACAGCCACGGCACAGATGCCTCGAGTCGCCCTGATGCTGAGGCGAGAATGCTTGATAAAAGTTCACCTCAGTGACTGCCTTGCTTGAGCTCAAGCCCAGGAGGTGAAGTGTGGGTCAGCAAATGCTGAGGTGTGTGCTTGACCTGCATGTACATGCTGTTGGCAGAGTCTGGACTGCCTTGACACGGAGTGGCATAGGTGTTTCAGGTGTATTCTGATGCGCGTGGCGACAGAACAAATCCGGTAAATTTCCGTATTATAAATTTACTTAGTTTGGCTTAACGGACACGAGCGTGGTCTTATAGCTCAGTTGGTTAGAGCGTGGTGCTAATAACGCCAAGGTCCTAGGTTCGAGCCCTAGTTGGACTAATATTAAAAAAGGTTTTTGAGGTATTTTTCGTCCATCGTTGCATTTCGACATCTGTCGTGTGAGGTTCGTCGTGGTAAATACTGTGAAAGGGGCTTTAGTGTGTGCCACCGGGTCATGTGATCTCGCCCACGCCAGGGCACCAAGGATAATGCAGAATGTTTGAGTGTCACACATCAATGAGACATCATCAATATGGGTGATGATCGCGAGTGCCACTCCTTTGCATCTCCTCCTCATTAGCGAACTGCACATAGCAAGCAGCCTTCCTGTGGCAAAGAATGGCGTGCAATGCCAGATTGCAGTCATGGATTATGATCACCAAACCGCTTGGATGATTGAGGAATGGAAATAGCGATCGATGTTGCTGTTTACATTCCGAGCGGGCATGCATGACCAGCTTCCCCTTTCCAACCTCATCAGACATTCGCAGCTAGTGAGCATACATCAACTTATCACAGTGGATGGTCTACGACCGAATTGAAGTCCGACCGAATTGAATGACATGGCAAGCAATTCCATATCTGCTTTGGAGCTGGGGTGGCTCCACTCCGTCCACTGCTTCACATGCATGTTCTTGAATTTCCATCAAACAGTGCTTCAACCAGCATGGGAGTCTGCTAACGGGATTTGCATTGCTTGTAGACACATTCCGAGCTCACAGCAGTGCCAGCGATATCGACGTGCGCCCAACCTAGAGTCCCTGACACCAGACGCAGGCCTTGTGATCTTTTCATATGGTAAAAATATCACTTGTGTTGGAGAACGTTTGGGTGAGCGTGCTATTCCCGGTGGACTCGTGTTGTCACCGACGCGAACGTGCCATGCAAGCGTATGCAGACTCGTAGAAATAATCTTTGCTTCATTTACTTGATTTAGTCGCCGATCGGTGTGTGCTATCGAAGAATGGGCAGTTGGTGGCAGTCTCAACTGAACTTCGCGGAGGGCCTACTTGACCAAGTGGACAAGAAGGTTTCATCCGCTGTTGGGCAGAATGAGGGTGAACTGCAAGCTAGTTCATCTGGGGGCGCAGGTGCGACTTTGTACAGGCGGTGCTCTCTTGAACCAGTTGGTTCTCACCAAAGTGTGCTCTTGGCTTGATCTCCAGCGTCTGATATCAGCAGCCCGCTGTGTGCAGCTTCTCAAAGCGGGTTCCCGTACAAGTCCCAGCCGCTTTTGTCTTCTGAACACGGAGGCAAGCGGAGCAGCCCTGTACCACTGCAGTCCCCAGCTCGCATGCGAGCCAGCCCAGGGTCAGTGAAACTGCCCCCCAAGAAGAGTCGGGCGGCATCAGCGAGCGTGGCTGGTGCTTCTGGAGATGATGATGCAAGTATCTCAGTACTTGGTGCGCCGTTGTGTACGTAGTGGGAAATGAGGCAGCTGAACACAATGTATCCACTGCCCAAAGAAAGACCATAACAAGCGTCACAACGTGTAGGTGATCCTATTCACGATCATCAGTCTACATCCGTCAGTAACAACAAGACGGAGCAACTGTACACGGAGGAGGATCATAATACAGGGACACCAGGCACAACAGCTGGAGGATGGACAACCCCCGCAGACCCACATCATGCCACTCCGAGTTCGACCCCATCATCACCCATCGCCGAACTTTCTGCAGATGCCGGGCAGCTGGGTTGGGCTGCCCAACCGCGGTCTCCTGTGTCGAAAGCGCCGGTACAAACGGCCGATTCATCCACACCCAAGGGAGCAACGCCCAGCTCACGCTTTCCTGCCATACCTCCACCACCACCTCCCATCCAACCCAGGATCCAGGCAATACCCTCGACGTTCCCTGAAACAGCAGCACCAGTCTCACGGTCACCGCCGACCGGCGGTGCAGCTGCGCCCGTTCCAACGTCAAGCCCCACTGCAGCACAGTCGCACTGGTCTCCCTCGAGCCCCCAGACAGCCACCGTCACACCTACAGCTGCTGGACACGACACAGCAGGAGCCACAACTGACAGGGACCCCGCGACCAGCTGGTCTGCAGTTTTACAGCAGGATCAACAAGGCAAGGCGGAAACCAGCAGTCCACCCACGCCCGAGGGTGCAGAGCTCAGAGCAGCTTGGTGGTCGTCAGCTCCACAGACGTTGGTGTGCTCACAGCTTTGAGAAACGCTGTCGTTGCTTCCTGCTGTACTCGTGAGCACCGACGAACCAGTAAGCCTCAGAACGGTGTGCTGGCACGCCCGCAACAGCTCTTTCCAACCTGGTACCGCCGAAGAGTCCGTCCTGCCCACACAGCTGACACCAGTGCTGTTGCTCGTAAGACACCATGTCCTGACTGCGCTTGCTTTATGGACATTGATCGGCCTGCCAGTCATGTACGCATCCCATGAGAATGCCTCTAGACTTGTCCGGAGCCAACTACCTCATGTTGCGCATGTCTGCAACTTTTTCTCTGCTGGACAGCACAGTACACGATCACTTCTCATAGCTGCATTTGGCGGAGCCTCAGACTAGCGGGGCAGGCTTGCCTTTGTTGCCAGTTCGCTGGCTGCGATCGTGACTGTGCCCATTCATGCCGACATCTGCAGCAGCAACCGATGAAAGCGGCATCATGCCCATGCGTGCCCTGTTTGATGAGGTACATGACTCGCTCCCCGGATGCTGTGGCTATGTGTTGATGGTCTAGGCCATGAAGTTGCTCAGATCGCACCAGGCGTTTTGGCCACCGGGTGTGTTGCTCCGACCGCATGTGAAGCTTGTCTGATGTGCACTGCTGCCTGCATGCCTCAACGAGCGCACACATGCAGGATCCTGGTCCAACAGAACAAGCTGGTGGAAGCGGGACAGCTCAGCCGATTGGACCTGCAGGGGCTGCGGCATCGGTTGAGAGTGGTGGCAGCAATGGCGAGAGCAGTGGCGCGATGAACGGCGGAGCAACGAGCACCGTCGCAGTGTCCAATGGTGCCGAGGCCGGGGGGGTATGGGCTAGCGGTTCGACGACCGCGGACGCCTCTGCCGAACTCCCGGAGGTTCCTGCAGCCGTGGCAGCCGCGGCTACGCCTGGGGATGCCGATGCGGGCGCGGTGCGCGCGCTCCGAGAGGAGCTGACCGCGGCGCAGGGCCGGGCGGCGGTCGCGGAGACAGCGCTGGCGGAAGCGCGCGACAACGCGGACGCCGCGGAGGGGCGTGCCGCGGCGGCGGAGGGGCGTGCGGACGCGGCATCCGCGACTGCGGCGGAGGCGCAGAGCGCCCTGGCCGACGCGCAGGAGCGCACGAAGGCCGCGACGGACTCGGCCGCAGCGGCGCGGAGCAAGGCGCGCGAGGCGATGGAGCGCGCCGGGCTCAAAGCCGACCAGCTGCGGTCGTGCGAAGCGCGGCTTGGAGAGCTTGAGGCGGAGGTGGAGGCCGCGACCGCAGCACAGATGGCCGCCGAGGCGGAGGTGGCGCGGCTGAAGGTCCGCACACGCTCCTGGCTGTGGCCACGGTGCTCCGGTGCTGCAGGAGCACAGCATGCACGCCGTGGGAAGCCCTGGTACAGCTGCAGACTACAGCTGCGAGGACCGCTGCTGCCGGGGGGTTCAGGGGTCACGCGGCACTCTGTTCGACGGGACTGCGCGGAGCGGCTTCGTGCCGGCCTGCCTGTGCAAAGACGAGTCCAGGTGCTGCCGTGCAGCCAGCATGCGATGCTGCTCATGCATGCGCCGTGTGTGTAGGCCGAGACGAGTCGTGCGGCAGAGGCAGCGGCGCAGGAGGGCCATGAGTACGTCGACACGTTGCAGCGGGAGCTCACGGCCGCACGCGAAACTGCAGAGGCGTCGCAGCGCGACGCGGCGGCGGAGCGCGCGGCGGCCGGGGAGGCGCGCTCGGCCGCTGCGCGGCGGCAGGAGCAGCTTGAGGCGTCCGTGGGAAGTGCGCACGCGGAAGCTTCCAACTGCGCGCGGGCGGCGGAGGAGGCGTCAGAGGCGCTCGAGGTCGCAGAGGTCCGCTGCTGCTGTGGAGTGCGTTTGGGTGAGTATGGCAGAGGCTCGGGGGGGTTGTGTAGAGGCGAGGTGTACACGGGCGATTGTGCCGACGCGAGCCTGCGCCACCACAGTATGGGCCAACACCGGTGTGCGTTCCTGCTGGCCGTACCTTCTGGCAGTGGCCAGAGGGCACGGAGTACCCTGTGCACGGCCCATCACGAGCGCCGTGTGCGCGAGTGTGGCGCTGATCGTGGCGAGGCACAGTGCAGGGGAGGGTGGCGGCGCTGGAGCAGCGGGTGGCCGCTGCCGAGTCGGGGAAGGCCGCGTTCGCAGCCGCCGAAACGGAGCGCGTCGCCGAGCTGCAGGTGGCGCTCGAAGCTGCAGAGGCACGGTGTGCCGCGGTGCAACGCGCTGCGACTGACAGCAAGAACCAGGTGCGCGCTCCCTGCCGCACCTGCGGTGTGCCGTGCGCACTTCCACACGGCAACACCGCCGTAGCACTGCGGAGAGCCGCGGGCAGCTGCCTGGGGCTGTACGGGGCAGCGCTGCCTGGACGAGGATGCCGGGGCACTGGTGCAGGTTGAGACGCTGGAGCAGGCGGCGCTGGAGCGCGCCAACAGCGGCGCGCACATCGCCATCCAGGAGCTGCAGCAGCAGCTGCACCAGGCGAACCACCTCCTCGTGGAGCGGCAGTCGCAGTGGGAGCACAGCGGCGCGGAGCGTAGCGCCCGCATCCTCACCCTCGAGCGCCAGCTCGCCCACGTGCGCCCCGCCACGCCCCCCTCACCTCAACCGGGCCACGCTCGTGCTCCGACGGCAGCAGGCCCCCCGCACACATGCAGCGCCCCCCTCCTCATCAGCAGCCCCGCCGCATGCCACGCCGAAGCATGAACGCCGTGCTCGGAAGCGGCCACCACGCACACCTGTCGCGGGGCACTCATGCCGCGTCGCCGTTCATTGCGTCGCCGGTGCTGAGAATCCCCCGCCGGTACGCGACCACGTGACGACCACGTGCAAGGGGCTCTGCAGCAAACAGGGGACCGCGTGGGCGGCGTGCAGGTGGAGGAGAAGCTGGCGGCGGCGCAGCGGCAGGCGGCGGCCGAGAGCAGCGCCCGTGGCCACTCGCTCATGATGGCGGACGAGGTCGTGCCGCTGGCGAGCCTCGGCGGGTACCACCGCATCGCTTCAAACCGCCGCTTCGGCGGCGCCGTCAAGGTGCGCATGCATCCCTCCTCCCTCCGCGACCGGTCCTCCATCCCTCATGCATGAGGGATCCTCCCTCCGCGACCGGTCCTCCCTCGCCCGTCGCGTGCGGGCTCCGCTGTGTATCGGTTGCGAACCGCACCTGCGGCTCACGCCCTGGTCACTGCGGCCTGCGCCAGCGCATTGCGGGCGTGCTCCACTGGGGGGCAAACCATGCAGCATGCATGTACTGCGTGTAGACCCTCGTGCTTCTATGCCTCTCAGGTGTCATCCTGTGTCCCACCATCGCACCGACAGCGGCCACAATGGCAAGGTCAAGTGGAGCTGTGTCATCCGGGTGTCGCACCTGCGCTGCGCACTCGCCCACCTTCGCCTGTGTTGAACCAGTCCAGCACGGTGCCGATTATACGGCGCAGATGCAGAGTTGCCGCGTGCACTGCGTGAGTGGCACATGGTGGTCCTTGCGGCGGTCACGCGCGGGTACGGTGCAGGCGTTTGGAGGCACGGTTGACCGCGTGACGGCGCAGGCGGTGGCGCTGCTGCGCCGGCATCCCGCCGCGAGGCTGCTCGTGCTGCTGTACATCGCGACCGTCCACCTCTTCATCTATGTGCTGCTAGGCCGCATGCAGCACTCGCACCTACAGGCCGCCGCCGGCATCCCCACCCACTCCTCCTCGCTGCGCGCCGGCGGCAGCGTCGGGCCTTGACGTCGCACGCTGCGTGCTGAGGTGCGATGCGGCACGCGGTCATCCCCGCATGTAGAGAGGCCCTGCGGCGCGGAGCTGTGCGCTTCGGTGAGGCGTATCCTGCGTGGGCCGGCGCTGTGGGGCTGGGTGTCAGGAGTGGCCCTCGCGTGGTGCTGGAAAAGAACAGCTGTGTTGCAGTGGCACCGAACCAGTACAGATCTGTGCACGCCTATGTAATGAAGCAATGTGTTTGTGTGTGGCTGGTGGTGGCTGGCTGTCAGGTGCAAGAATCCCATGTTGCGTTTGTGCTTGAAAATGAGTTGTGTTTATTTCAGTTAAGCAAGGTGCAAAGTCAGGCCAGGTGATTTGCGCCTCCTTGGGTACGCTGGTGCTCATTCCATTTCAGTTGTTCTTGACATCCCGGTTGGAGATCTCTGCTGGGCATGAAAGCCGTGTGCAATGCGGGGGACTATGCGTATGTGTTACACATCTTTGTTTCACATGGCGCCAGTTGGGGGTTGGAATGCAGCAAGGCTGGGCCTTGGACCATATCCATCAGCGCAGTGTGCACAACAGCTGTCTTGTGTCGAGGTAGCCAAGCATTGCATGTATGCACAACATGGACGTGAGAATGCCTTATGAGAATACTCCTGGTTCCCAGTCTGGAATTCAGGGCACCTGTTAGAAGGGGGCCACGCTTGAGCACGAAACACCAGGTACCGTCTTCGCCGGCTGATTCTGTGACATTTGTTTGGCAAGCTCGACTGAACTGAGCCAAGGCCGAAGTTAACGCATGGTCGTCCAGTATGGGTGACAACGGTGCCTGTATCCCCCAGACCGAATCAGGCTGCCCCCTGAATCAACCAGCGGGAGACCATGGTGTCGTTACCACAGAATGCGCACCGTGTAAGGTAGCGCGACTAGAGTGAACGGTGCACTGGCTGGCTGTCTGGAACAAGGTGCTCTTAGGGTGCTCATAGAACCTCATGTGCATCCTCTGGTGGCATTGATTTGCATAATAAGTACACCACTGTAAAAGTACTGACACTTTCGTCCACTCCATGCTATTGTAATCAACCACGTGCCTTCATGGCGGAAAGGCTGTAGGTACATGCTCACTGCAGACACAAGCTAGAGTAGGGCTACTAGCTCAAGCCTGCAACACACTGACGGCCATCAGCCCGAGGGCAGCTGTGTCCGAGGTGTGCACATGCCTCACCGGTGACCTGGGAGCAGCGATGTACATCCCATCCTGCCAAAACAAAGAACCAAGTGGTACGGCACCTGATCTGGGGACCAGATCTTCTAGACAGAACAGTAACAGAAAATTTCCAGGACCACCTCGTGTGAGCTCCATGAGGCGACCTGGCTGGAAGATGGCCCAACCCGACAAGGCAACACCAGAGCCCCCCACTTCAGCATCACACTAGAGCATCAGTTTGGCAAGGACCGTGCGCCTCGTGCCGATGCGGCATCATCCTGAAGCAGCTCAAACCAACCAGCCCTGCCCCTCACTATCCACACCGCATCGGGTGCCTCTTGCTCGGCCACATCCACCACGGCCACCAGGCCGGTTGCCCTGGTGGCGGCACCGCAGGGCCTCCAGCGTGCTGCCACGCATGTCGTTGTTCAGCCTCAGTTCATCTTCTGCACAACCACCACGGCACATCCTGCATGGGCTGCAGACCCCTCGTGCATGCAACACGTCCCCAACGCATGCCAACATCTCCTCGGGCCCACTCATCCGAGTGATTGGTGCGCTCGACAGCAGCAGCGCCAGCGTCTGCTCATCACTGCGCGGCACGCTGTGCGCAATGGCACGCTGCGCGGCACAGCGCAATGGCGGTGCGATCGCTGCGTCAACACGCGACATTGGTCTGTGCGTCGAGCCGGTGCATGGCACTGGCGTCGGACCGGTACGCACCACCACAACTCGCACCCAACGGCCACCAGCAACACCCGCTCCGTCGTGCCACTTCCACAGCACACAGCACGCGCAGCGCGCGGCTACTCGTCCTTGAGGTCCTTGCCCTCGCTCGTGCCGCCGCCACGTGCAGCGAGCTCCGCCAGCGCCTGTTCCATGACCTCCTCCCACTCGCCGCCAAAGACGGTGCGCGAGAACTTGTCGGCGACGTGGCGCCGCGCCGCCGCGCACATGTTAGCCCGCGTCTCGTCCTTCTGCGTCAGCAGCATCACCACCGCGTTGGCGTACTCCATCGGCGTGCCCTCCGTGAGGAATCCCGTCTCGCGGTGCACCACCGTCTCCAGAGGCCCGCCGCTGTTGACGGCGATGACGGGACAGCCGCGCGCCATCGCCTCGAGCGGCACGATGCCAAAGTGCTCATTCGCGGGCGTATACAGCATCGCCTTGCACGCCGATATGAGCGCCCGCCTGCATGCGCCCCTGCCCGGTCTCGTCCCGTCTGCGCCATGCCATGCATGCACTGATGCAGGGTACGGCAGCTGGAGGTCAGCGTGCGGCCGGATGCGACTGCGCCCGTCTCAGCGCCGTAGGCCACCTGGCGTATGCATGCACGGACTCAGGACGCGAGACCCTACGGCTGACCTGTCTTTCAGCCGCATGTGTGACAAGAGTGGCCTCGCGCGGCCCCGAGAAAAGGGTGCGCGGGGCCCATGTCGGTCGCATGCATGGCACAGTGACAGCCCGGCAGCATGTCCCTCTGGGCCACAGCAGCGCCACATGCATGGCAACGTGATGCCACGGCAGCACGGCCGCGTGGTGGGGCGCCACGCCATCTGCACAGCAAAGACGGCAGCATGGCAACAGAGCAGGCGCACCGCTGCCGCTCGGTGACGTTGGTGAGGAAGACGACGCGGTCCTCGAGGTCGAGCTCCTCCGCGAGGGCACGCAGCTCACGGAGGTGGGCGACGTTCTCCTGCACGCGGGGGTCGTGGCCGCCGGCGATGACGAGGCGCGCGCGAGCGCACGCGCCCAACGACAGTGCGTGCCGGTCGATGAGCTCGCGCAGCGTGCGCAGCGCGAGGGCGATGTTCTTCTTGCGCTCGTACCGGTTGAGGGACAGCAGCATGCTGCCACCGTGCACCCAGTTCACGAGGTCTGGCTCGAGCTCTACAGGACACTGCGGGCGTCAGCAGGGGGGGTGCGAGGGCCGCACTGCCGGGGGGGCATGCGCGGAGGGCCCCCGGGGGAAGGACATGTTCTTGGAGTCAGCATCTGTTTACACAGGTGTCACCCGTCCCTGCTTGCCGCCATGGTTTCTGATACAGCTGTGCTTATGCTGAACAACACCTGGGCACCGAGACACTGGCAGCGGTGTCCCGGCCGCAGCTCGAGGAGTCTCCGGTGTGATGCGGTTGTTGCAATAACACGGTGCAAGGCAGAGGGTGGTCAGGGCAAGCAAAGCTTTCATCTGACATGGAGTGTGGCTGGGTCTGCGGGAGGCCAGCACGCTGCTCGGGTAGAGAAGACGCTGAGCACGAATGCACGCTTGTGGGCAGGTTGTGTTGCGGCCGAGCTCGAGCAGGCCGCACGCCGGGCCGCTACCCCTCCGATCGCCACCGGCGCCTTCCACAACATCCGGCAACTCCCCGCTGGCGGGTCGACTGGAGCAGTCTGCTGGTCAGGCGCAGAACTGTGACGGGCAGGCGTGCCATGTGGGGGATTCTCGGGCATGCATGCGGAGGGTGCCCGGGCATACGTGTGGAGGATGCGCGTGTGCTCTTGTGTGACAGAGGATGCTGCGGGCGAGTGGGTGCGAGCGGCACCGATGCCGTGGTGCGACTGGCGCGGGGCAGCGGCGTACCGGACGCCCATGACGCCTCATCCTCCGCGAGCTCCTCGTCGGAGGGCACGGCGACGGCGGGGTAGAGGATGCGGGGGGAGAGGGAAGCTGCGAGGTGCGGGAACGTTTGTGAGAACGTTTCGAGGGTGAACCGGGAGTTGACCAGCAGCGTGTGCGCGGCGGCGGTGGAGGCTCCCTCGAGGGAGTCGAAGAGCCACCGGTAAGCGCGGCGCAGCAGCGAGGCGCGGGTTGCGAGGTGGAGGTCTGGGAAGTGGCCGTAGAAGATGATGTGGCTGGAGGTGAACCACTTGAGGATGGGGACGATTATGGAGACCTGCATGACGTCAGTGGTGAAGGGCCAGTGACAGGTGGAGTTATCGGATTGCGGCTCGGACAGCGCACGGGGGGTGGTGACCTGCAACTGAGGATAGCAGTCTCTCGGGCAGAGAGGGCATGGTGCCCAGGAGGCAGCTGCGGGGGCCTGGGTGGACCGTGGAGCCGGACTGGGCAATGGCTGTGGATGCGATGGTGCAGCTGGGTTTGGTATGTCACTCACGCCCCCGAATCTGACACAAGGGGAACACATCACGATTGGCCGAGCGTTCAAGGTGTGTGGCATCTGGTGGACTCCCTCTGATGGCCTGTTCTATCCCGGTACAGACTGTCACAGGTGCCAGCCCCATCAACATGGTGTCCTGCACCTCCGTATTCGAAGAGCGGCGCACCTGATCAACAACTATCACGTCGAATTTGGATCCCTTCATGGCGCCGATCCATGCCAAGTGAAGAGCTATGGCAGTCATCCTTGCCCAGGAGCACATCACTGTAAGCAGCCCGAAGATGGTTCTGGGGATCCAAGTTCCGACGGTGTGAACAGACAAGTGTTGAGTATCTTCCAAGCACCTGCGCACCATGCTGGCATGTCCGAATTGTGCACGGCAAACACAGCAGGAGTGCTTACGGATGATATCGTGGACCGCGCCATGATTCACCACAACGTGTTCAGCCTGAGCGAAGCTACCTACCTTGATTGGTCATAATGGGAGGTGTACATCTTCACATCGTGACCAGCGGCTTGGAGCTCCAACGCAGCGTCGACCACGAAGCGCTCCGCTCCTCCCAGCCCAAGATCAAGGTGACAAAACGCCACCTTCGCAGGCTTACCGCTCATATCGCAGGGAAATGTCTCACGTGTATTACCGCCTCGCTGAGCCCACTATCCGGAGTTTACAGATTGTGACACATGCTGAGGTATGTCGGATCAATAACGCGACGAGACCGCGCCTGGAAGATGTCAAGCGTCACTGATAATAGAATTTTCAAGTCATTCAAGCACGGCACGTTAAAACAACCGCTGTATCACATGCCATGGTCGCTTAGAACGAAATACTTCTGTGATCACCGATGCCCACAGGCCAACCAAGGTCGCAACACGAATGTGCTCGATCAAATGTGGTGGCTACTCTAGCAATCAGCATGGCAGAGACGCAGGACGGCCAGAATGATTGAGTAGCTCCGCTGGCTTGGTTGTGCACGTATGAGATCTGCGCACTTGGTAGCAGAGTGCAATGCATGACCCCGGCACTGTCGGAAATGATGCCATCGCCGGAAACCGGTGAAATCGTTTCACTGATGTTGGATACACCAACACATCATTATATTTTCATTTTCACAGTACAGAGAGACTCTACATGTGCCAGGGACAACAGCTGCACGTGAGGATCGGGTTCGCTGTGCACCAAGAGAAACCATACACTTACACATGAATTCACAGGACCAGGACATAATTTGAATGGTTCAAGGAATGAACGCAAGGCACACAAGTAACAGTCGACGCTACTGACCAGCGAATTGGCTATCAAAGGCCAAGCGTGCCAGCCAACTCATACTTCTCTACGGACTCACCCTCCAAGGCTGGCCTTGCATGCTTCACATTGGTCTCGCACAGCCCCTGACGAGCGACATCTCCCTTTCTCTACGACTCTTTGCTCTGAGCGCCTCCTTGCCGAACACCCTGGCGCACTCCTGTCACGAAGTCCTCTGTACCCCTTGCCACGGTACTGACACCTTTCACTGCCGTGTCATGCAAGGAGGACAGCTCCTGCGGTTTCCCTGTAAACGAGAAACATTGACGCCGCGTCAAAGAGAGGAAAGTGTTGCCTTGCTCACTGATGCATAGAATGAGCGGGGGTGCTCCTCACAATGCTACTGCGGACCAACACAGAGCTGCAGCACAGCTTTGCAAACGTAGCAGTGTGACTGTTCATATAGACTTTCCTGGCTCCGCCTCTATTATGCGCGCGCATGAAGTTCGGCTGCGCACCTCTGGCTTTGCAATACATCACAGCTCCAGCAGCTCCAGCTCCTGCCACCAGAGTTGTTGTTACCAGCGCCGAGGCTGCCTTCAAAGCCACCTGAACACGTTTGAGGCTGAACAATCCTGTTGCACCTTTGCATGTGCCTCGTTAGACGCAGGCACGCGTGGTCGCAGGCTGTGGACATGATACAGCATCAAAAGAGTTGGACCCACCCCCGCAACCAGCATAGTTCCACCTGCAACCGCAACTGCCCCCGCTATATTTCCATCTGAACGTGCATCCCTGCCCGTGCTCTTTTCGTATGTATGTCCGACAGCCTTGCCTGACTGCAGCAGCGTCGAGAGGCGTTAAACTTCAAGCCACTGATTGATCTAGTGCGCCACAGCGACACTGTGGATTGAGCGTTGTTTTGCTACGCGCGGCGTCTGCTCTGTTTATACGTACGGGCGCCAGCTTACTCGTAGTGGCACCAAAACAGCCAAGTGAGCATGGCTACAGCCCAGTGGCCCACCTTTTCAATCCACTTGCCTTGATCAGCTGCATCTTTCACACGTCTTGCGACGGTTCCAATCGCCTGCCCTGCGCGCTGCGCTGGATTGGAATCTGTGCTCATGATGTCGATGTTTCGGTGTTGTCTTTCGTAGGATAGCTAACGCTACTTGACTTCCCAGACACACCAACTGGGATCAATCAGTTTGTAGTGCAGGTTCAGATCCTGGACTGCTGAGCCTGGACTGCTAACACTCACGGACGTGTGAAGGATATCGGACTATTCGGATGAAGGGATCTTTTGCTCAGCGAACAACGCGGTGGTTACACAAGGATAATTCGCAAGCGTGAGTATTGGGCTGCAAACATTTTCCCCCTTTGCATTCCAACTGTTTGCCAATGGCAACGACATACCAACCATGTGTTCGCGCTCAGTCTAGATCATTCGAGTTTGCGCGATTATTTTCCCAGGATCGTTACCTAATGCTATCCGTGTCACTACAACAGGCCCTAGAAACAAAGGGAAAAAAAGAATCGGTCATCACGCCAACCCCAAACGGGCATCGGCCACAGCACCCCTACCGGTAGGGGCGGACCAGTGTAAGACGGGTGCAGGAGGGGGCACAACCACAGGGGCACCATGCACGGGTGCCACACAGCAGAGCCACGACCTGCACTGCACTGTTCGGCTGCTGCTACACAACTACTGCAGCTGGTAGGACCTGGGAGTTTACATTCCAGCGTGCTGGACATGCATGGCTCTGATGCAAGCCACTCGAAAGAAAACTTAGTTGCGCCGTTTAGTATTGTCGCTGGCGGGACTTACCATCTTAGAAACAAGTTGACCTTCGGTCATGGCTTCAGCACACACAAGGGCCCCTCACAACAACAACAAGCAACGCTGCGGTGCTTATTTGTTCCAACAGCCCGCTGGTCCATGGCAGTCCCGTCAGGCTTTGACCCGGCCTGACGGCATATATGCACTGCTCCCATGCACCAGCAAACCATCCAAAAAAAACCCACGCTTTCCCTCTCGTACTTCACATAGAATATAGGCGACGACACAAACAGCCTCTGCTGGTACACAGTTATGCACGGCGATCGTCATGCACACCAGCGTGCCGTGCGCATGCGACCCCTGCATGAATCCTTGATGAGTTGTAGATCTAACATCTTCGACCACGACCTCACGCCAGCAGCGCACAGGCCGCAGCTCCGATGAAGGCACTGAGCAACCCCGCGAAGTGCTGCAGTGGGGGCGCCCTGGAAGGGTCTTGGGACACGGCGGAATCTCCCACATCGTCCTGCTCCCCGCCACCCCCCAGCGCTCCAAGTGCGCCGCCACGGGGGGTGACGACCCCCTGAGACGGGCCAGGGCCCTCCACAGGGGCCATATCGGTAGGCGGCTGCAGTGCGGGGGCATCCACCGGCGTCGGTGACGGCATGGGCAGCGGTGCAACGCCGGCGTCGGTCGCGGGGAAAGGAGACGGCGACGGCAATGGTCCATTAGCTTCGGCCGGCGCCAGGATCGGGAATGGGGAGGGCGCGGGGGCCGGGGCTGTGTTGGTGACGCAGTTGCCGCTGGTGCACGTGGTCGTTTGGGTGCCGTTGGCGTTGGACGCTGTCGCCGTCGCGTTGGCTCCGGAACCGGAGGTCTGCATGCAGGCACCGGGGTACATCACAGGCTCGCACTCAGGATGATCCATAGCGAGCGCTCAAAGTTTGGGGTCTGATCTAGAGACTTGGTCTGCAAGATCAAAAACACCCCTGGACTCTGGTGTTCACATCCGGGCTGTGCCGAAGCACAGCGTGGCAGAGGGGTGGCAGCTGCCCCTGCACTACCAGCAGCGGCCACTTGCTGGGGCGCAGGGAAACGTGGCAATGGGGATGCACCGGAAGCTCCGCAGGTAGTGGATGAGATTACGTGCCGGGTGCAAAACTGTCGGCGGTACACCTGAGCTAGGGCCCCTCTCTTGTCCAGTATCTGCATAGGAGAATCATGCAGCGCTTCTGGCCACAGAGGCCGATCTCGAGTTCGGCTGTAGATGAAACACCATATGCACCGAACAACAAGCAGACATTATTACAAGGCTGCAGGAACGGCTGGTGGCAGTATGGAGTGACCATAGAGCTTATGCGCATGGCGAGTTGCCTGTTACTCCTCGTCTAATGCGCAAGCTCACTTGCTTGCATGACCTGTGCATGCTCCACTCAGCAGTTGTGGCCGTTCACTCTTTTGTAACCACTCTCCCGCCGGGTTCTTGTCACCGTGTAGCGTTGATGACCCGTCCTTGCACATTCCATCTGGCATTTTCACCTCGCAGGTCTTCGGCACTGTCTGATACCTTGCGGATTACGTGGTGACGTCCATGCAGACGTCATGCGTTTAGGTGAAGTAGAGGAGCCCTCGGACATGCACGTTGCACACGGTGGAATGTCACGCGGCAGGCGTGACGCAGGTGAACGACACAGGTATGTTGGAACGTTAGGGTATGCATGGCTGAGAGGGCCGTACCTGTATGTCGGTGGTGGTGCCGTTTGCGGAGGCAGTCGCGCTTCCCCGCACAGAGGATGACGTGCCTCCCCCGCTTGCGCTAGGGGTGCCAGGACTGCCCTGCGGTGCCGGTACACCACGCAGCGGCGCCGCTCCTGTGGGCGACCGATCGGTTTGGCAGTTGCCCTGCGCGTCGCACTCCGTGGTTGTGCACACGCCGTTGCTGCATGAGCTGCTGCGGGACACGACCGGGCCTATGTCGGAGGGCCCTTGCGCTGGCGGGCGGCTTGCGGGGGCGACAGACGGCGTTGCTGGAGGCGGGGTAG
>JAUMHO010000003.1:110934-161625 GCA_032360965.1 Ulva armoricana
GTCACTGCCCCTGCTACTTGTGTTTGTCACTGCCGCTACCACTGTGTCACTGCCTCTGCCACTGTGTCAGTCACTGCCCCTGCTACTTGTGTTTGTCACTGCCTCTGCCACTGTGTCACTGCCTCTGCCACTGTGTCAGTCACTGCCCCTGCTACTTGTGTTTGTCACTGCCGCTACCACTGTGTCACTGCCTCTGCCACTGTGTCAGTCACTGCCCCTGCTACTTGTGTTTGTCACTGCCTCTGCCACTGTGTCACTGCCTCTGCCACTGTGTCACTGCCTCTGCCACTGTGTCACTGCCTCTGCCACTGTGTCACTGCCTCTGCCACTGTGTTTGTCAGTACCCCTGCTACCTCCGGGCTACCCTCGCAACCCTTCACTCTGACTCTGAGCAGTCTAATGCGATGTAGGTGGCGTACCTTTGCGACAAGTACGAGATACCTCCAGAGCTCGTGATGAATCTGGATCAGACTGGCGTTCCGTTCGTGCCACCTCCACAGTATCAGTGGGCACAAACAGGAGCCAAGGATGTATCTGTCAATGGCTTTGGTGAGAAGCGGCAAATCACTGTCACTCCGACGACCACGGCCTCTGGGGCGAGCTTGCCGCTGCAGGTTCGCAGTTCTGTAGGCTTGCTCAAGGCAGATTGCTCGTGCTCAGCTGCTGTGTGCCTACTGCTGATTCGTTCTGATTCTGTGTGCTGTTGCCCTCCACTCTGTGGCATGGTGGTGAACATGGCGCAGAACGGCAGATACTCTGGTCACTTGCTGACCAAACCAGTCAAGCCATGAAGGTGATGTTTCAAGGCACCTCAACCCGTTGCCTGCCTTGATGAAACGCACTGGGACGCAATTCTGTGGCTGGCTGTGGGGATTTACCGACAACCACTGGAGCAACCTAGAGGATTCAAAGAAGCTCTCCCGACTCATCCTCCTTCCATATGTCAGGCGGACTATCGAGAAGCTCAGCCTCCCTCGGGGACAAAAAGCCCTCGTTCTTCTGGACTGCTGGCCTGTGCACATCTCCAAGGCGTTCCGTGCCTGGTGCGCTGCAGAGTGCCCCGAGCTCCTCATGCTATACGTGCCCCCCAACACCACATCAAAGCTGCAGCCACAGGACAAGTTCTACAACAAGCCTTTCAAGCGCGGTACTAAGGCAGCCTTCTGCGACCACCAGGTCAAGATGTTCCGACAAGCGAAGGCAACTGGTGCGAACATTTTTCGTACGTTGGCAGCGTTCCAGCCTGGTTGCCAGTGCTTTGATGCGTGCGATCACAGTACAGGTCTGCTGGACGTGTCTTTTGTGCAAGGCAGTTCTACGGCTTGTGTTGCCAGTGCTTTGTGATCGCAGAACTAGTTGAGTTGCACAACTGTGGGATGGCTGCAGGAGAAAAGTCGACCATGACTGACTTCAGGATGTCCGCCCTCAAGCCGCTGCTGCCCGACTGGCTGTACGCAGGCTGGAGCCGCATCGCCCAAGATCCTGACATGGTCATCCGTGGATGGGACTCTTGCGGCTTGCGCTCCATGTTTGAGGAGCGCCGCGAAGAGACAGTGCGCAACGCTCAGCATGCCATCTGGGACGAGAGCCATGAGTTGTACCCCCTGTTCCCCAACAACGACCACACAGAGCTGCCGCCAGAGACCGTGGCAGGCATCGCCGAACCGGACATGGGGCCCTTGTGCATTCTAGGTGATACAGGCGACTGCGATCAACAGCTTCGTGCGCTGGTTTCTGAGGGCGCAGCTACCGCGGGTGTGGTGCAGCGGGTGCCAGGCGACATCGCAGCCCCTCCTACGGCGCCGCAGCAAGCGGTCCCAACATCAGTGGACAGCAACTGTACCCCATATTTGCCGCCGCTCGCCGGCACGTGGCAGCTGCAAGCATGGGTGGCGCTTGACTAGGGCCCAGGGTTTGACGGGGACTTGCTGACAGAGGTGGTAGTGGGTACGGCTGCTTAAGCTTGGGCAGGGTGGCAGGTCAAGAGTAGGGGTGGCAGGTCCAGAGTAGGGGTACGCATGCAATGGCATACTATAGATAGTGGCCGGTGCTGCAAGAAGGAGCTTGCGCCCTGGAAATGAGTGAATTTCCAGGGGTTGTGGATTGTACTGGTACAAATATGTGCGCCCGTGTTGGTGGGAGTTCAATCGTTTGGCGGGGTGACACGTGCGTGTGGTTCAATATGTAAGCGGGCTGTATCTGGTGCAATAGTTTGGAGGTACAATTAGCGGGGTTACGGTATCCCAGTAGCAGGATGCGCATGCGGTGGTCGTGGCGTGGCCACGTGCTCACCTGGCCGCCGTGCGGGGCAGCGCAGGTGCCCAGGTGGATGCGGGCGCACCGGTGGATGCGGATGAACTCGTCCGGGCTGCCGCAAGCCCACCGGGGCAGCTCGACGTCGTCGACGGCGGTGCCGGCATGCGTGCGGCCGAGGTCGAGGGCCTCGTTGTTGCAGAGGAAGGCGGCGTTGAAGAAGAACTCCGGCACCATCTCCTTGACGTCGCCGCTGTTCTTGAGCACCTGCGACCACGCGCGCGGGAGGCTCGTGAAGAGGCGGTCCGCATGGTCGAACCGGCCACCCTGCACCCCAGGCGCATCGGTTGCAGTGGCTCTGTGCTGGGCTGTGCTGGATACATCAAGGGCCAGTGCCGGGTGGTCACTGCACATCCGGCGGCATGCATTCTGGTGGCAGTGACCCCCTCACATCGGCACAGTGGATGCCACTGCCACTGCTGTTGCGGCCACACCCCTAGTACCCACAAGGACCGGGTTGCCACATGGAATTGCATGCACACGTACGTGGTACAGAGGGCGCATGCCACAAGTTGAAGTAAGCCGGTCACAGCCGCAAACAGTGCAATTTGGTGCTGTAACCCTCATTCATGTTGCATGAACTGGCCAAGAATGGACTGTCCCAGCGGTGTACGTGTCCCAGATGGGATCGCTCACTTCCAACCTGCGGGTACCGCCCTCGCTCTGGGCTGCACGCGTGGGTGAAGTAGAGTTGTTGGAGGGCAGGGGGGTCGGGGAGGGGCACCTGCAGGGAGCGGGCGAGAGCTGTGAAGGGCTCCATACGGAGGAGGTACCAGAGCACGATGCCGGCGGAGGAGTAGTGGGTGCCGTAGAAGAAGGGCGCGACGCTCTGGTCCTGCAGGAGGCTGTTGTAGCGCTCCTGGAAGCGCTCGAGGCGGTCGTCGTTGAGGGCGCCGATCGGCTTGGTCAGGTCCCGGAAAACGTCCGGGTTTGACAGGTCTAGGCACTCGGAATACCAGTCCTGGACGACCCACGGGAAGACGGGGTACTGTGCGAGGTCGCAGTACGAGCGACCGGAGAGGGTGTTGAGCAGCATGAGGTAATCAAAGTTGCTCATGTCGCCGGACGCCCAGCGCTTGGCGGCCGCGGCGGCGGCAGCCACGGTGCGGCGGCGGTCGTAGAACGCGGCGAGGGGGGCGCCGGCGAAGAGCGCGCCGCAGAGGACGTCCCGGTCGGCGGTAGACGGCGTGGCGATGAGGGCGGGCGAGTGGCCGGAGAGCGGCAGGAAGTAGAGGTGCACGGCCCGCTGCTGCAGCAGGAAGCGCGCGTGGTGCACCTCCGCCACATCTTCCAGTGACCTGCACCCAATTCCCGCCGAGTCGGTAGCGCAAGGCACAGCACAGTGGCGCATTCTGATCGGTGGTCACATTGTGAACATCACAGTTGACACCAAGGTGGATAGCATTGCGCCCCCATGAATGCGATTCGCTGCAGTTCACGGCGTGGCAGCGTGCAGAAGCGCTGTGTTGGACCGCAGAGGCGCGGAACGTGTTGGCACATGTGATGATCCGGGGATGCAGGGAGCGCGGCAAGTGAGGCTCACCAGGTCCAGCTGCGCGCGCCGCCAGTCGCATAAAACGCGACCGTCGTGCCCCCGACGACCGCGCGGCCATCCAGCTCGCCACGCACCGTCACCATCACGCAGCCGTCAATCACGACGCGGGCTGCGCCACCGGCCGCGGCCTGCGCGCCAGACAGCGTCGGCTGGATGTCCGCCAGGGGCTCCTCCTTCACGTCCACCACGCCGTCGGCGCCAGCTGCGGCCTCCCCGCCTCCATCCGGCGCCTTTGCACCATCGTCGCCTTCGTCCTCCGCGCCGTCCTCCTCCACGTCCTCTGTGAGCATCGTGTGCCGCGCCTGGCTCCCGAGCTTCTGCAGCTCCTTGATCGCGTCATCCTCCGTCCGCCGCACGCTGCTGCTCGGCTTGTCCTCGTCGTCGTACGGCTGGTGGTCACGGTTGCGCTTCAGGTGCACGCGCCGCCGCTGCGCATCCTCGATGTTTGCCAGCTTCTCATGCCGCTCCTCGTCGCCCCCCCGGCCGCCCTCGACCTCCACCGGCGCCCACGCCTGCCGCTCGGCAGTCAGGCCGCGCACGAGGTCCCGCAGCCGCCGCGCGGCCGCAGCGTCCGCCGCCGCTGTCGCGGCCGCGCGATCCGCCCGCCGAGCTGCGTCAGACGCTGCTGCGGCTGTGAGGAACGCCTCGGCCCGTGCGGCGAGCTCGATGATGCCCCCCGCCGGCTGCGCAACGGCCTGCATCGCCGCCGTGTCCGCGGACCGGTCCGTCAGCTTCCTCCTCTCCAGACTGTCGACCCGCCAGAGCAGCTCCACTGCCGCCGCCGCCTGCGCGCGCATCGGCATGATGTTAGGTAGCACGGTGCCGATGTCCTTTGGCTGCCGCAGCATGCTCGCCACGCGCGCGCTGTCCTTCAGGCTGTACGCCACTGTCGTCTGGAACTGCACTATGAAGCTGTCGACCAGGTACGACAGCTCCTTGTCCCCGTCCCGGCGGCTCGCGGCCCCGGCCTGCCGGGCGCTCCCTTCTGACGCGTCACGCTCCGCCTCTAGCCGCGCACGCTTTGCCTGGTGCAGCAGCAGGATGAACAGGTGCACATGGTTGAAGTACTGAGGCCCCGACCGGTTGACCAGGCCGGCCGCTGCGGCACCCCCCTCCTTGAACACCTTTTGCGCGCCTGCCAGCGGCTGCTCAAGCGAGCGCAGCATCACAATCATGCATATGCGCAGCGGCAGGCTGCCACGGCCGGCGGAGATCATCTCCCCCTCCGCCTCCTTCGCATCCCGCTGCAGCGCCTTGGCCGACGACACCCCACCGCCGACCTTCCACTCCCCCGGCGGCATGTCCGCCATGCCGCCGCCCGCACCGCCTCCGGTGGTCCCAGGCCCACGCGGCGGCGGCACCGCCGCAGCAGCGGTGCCGCCGCCGCCGACCGGGCCGCTCCCGCTGCCATCGCCCGGCCGCGCGCCCGCCATGACGGCCATCACCAGCATCACGAACTTCCACAGCGGCGGCAGCAGCAGCGACCACGTCTCGTGTGGCAGCGCCGGCAGCGGCGACGGCCCCGGCTCCTCCCCTCTGCCCCTGCTCCCGGGCGTGGCCGCCGCCGCCGCCACCTCCTTCGGCGGCACGACGTGGAACAGCGCCCACACCGCCGGGTGCAGGCACTCGCGCCGCTCGCCCGGCGTCGACTGCCCCATGGCCGTCGGGTCGGCAGTCATCCAGTGCTTGTGCGCCCACAGCAGCGCCTCCACATTCGGCCGCACCTCCTCAGCGGAGGTGAGCAGGCCCGGGAGGAAGAGGAGCCCCGCCAGGAACTCGTGCACGACGGCCGCGACGGCCACGATGTTTGCAGTGCGGTGCTCCGGCAGAACCATCAGCCACTCCTCGTCGCGCTCGTCGGCGGTCGCGGCCGGGGCCTTGGGCGTGGCTGAGGTGCCCCCCTCCCGCATCGCCTTGCTCAAGGCGGCCGGGTCGCAGTTGACGAGCTCCTGCACGACCACCGACAGCACCCACGCAAGCACGACGTCCCCCGCAAGCTCCCCCTCGGCGTGCTTGCGGCGGAGGCCGGAGGTGACGGCGTTGACGTCGTTCGCGCCCTGCTCGCAGTGCAGCACGCTGTGCACCAGCAGCGACGAGAGGAGCTGTCGAGCGAGCGGGTCCGCCTGTGGCAGCTGCGGCCCGGATGCCGCGCCGGCGCCGCCGCTGCTGCGGCCGGTGCGCGGCGTTGCGGACGACGGCGTCGACGTCGACGACGAGTACCCACCAGACTTCGGGAGGACGTCCAGCAGCGGCAGGTACCAGCCCTGCACCGAGAGCATCGCCTTCTTGCTGTCAACGGAGACCTCCACGAGGTTCCGGAAGCCCTCCAGCGCGGCCGTGCGGTGCTCTGCGTCGCGGCATGCCGCGATCAGCCGCAGCGTGGGCGAGATGAGCTCCTTGCACCGCAGCCCCAGCGGCTCCACGCCGCCGTTGCCGCCACGTGTCGCGCCGCCGGTCAGCAAGCACAGCAGTGTGTCCCTCGTGTCGCCGTCCTGCAGCCGCCACGACGACACGAGGCTGCTGGCGACCGCGCGCCAGAGCGCCGTCTGCTCCGCCACCGACGCCCCCGCGGGCGCGAGTGCGACGATGAGGGACAGCGCAGCGCAGCGCAGCGTGACGTCGGGGCGCGTCAGCAGCGGCAGGTACGGCAGAGCTCCACCATGCGGCGCGGCCAGCACGCGCAGCAGCGCTGTGCGCTCTGGCGTGCCGCAGGCGGTCTTGTGCACCTCCTGCAGCAGCCGTGCAAGCAGGCCGTCGTCCGTGCAGTCTGTCGTGGTGGCCAGCAGCGCGCAGTAGTCGCCGGCGGTCAGCAGCAGGTGGCCGCCGGACGAGCGCATGCCGACGGCGGGGGTGAGGGCCAGCGTGCCGAGCAGAGCGATCGCCAGGTGCGAGGGCTCGGAGGCGCCGGAAGAGTCGGTGCGACTCAGCGGCTGTGCGGGGGCTGCAGAGGCGGCAGGGGCGGGGAACGCGTCGGGGCAAAGCAGCGTGCGAAGGCCGTCCAGGATGGTCGCAGGGGAGGCGGCGGCGTGTGCCGGCGACACGATGCCGGGTGTAGCCGCGACCGGGGCGCACGCCGCGTTGAGGAGCTGCCGCAGCGCCCGCAACTCCTCCTCCGCTTTCGCAGCGTGCCAGAGGCGGAGGTCGGCGAGGACATGGCGCCAGATGGCCGCGCAGAGGTCGAGCGCGCCGGCCTGGGCAGCGGCAGAGGCGAGTGCGAAGAGGGCGCGAGTGCACTTGGAGTCGAGGTGCTCAAAGGCGACGATGCGGAGCAGTGCGCCGAACGCAACCACCAGCGTCGCGTTGTCCCGGAGCAGTGCCACCCGGTTGCTGCTACACTCCAGCGCTCTCTGCACACAGCCACAGTGGGGTGGCCGGAAGTGCCTCACCGGTCACGGCACCACGCAATGCATAGCAGCAGGTAGGCAGACCTGCATCGAGGCCATGTTCTGCATGGGACCGCAGCCTTTGGCGGCCGCAGGTACGACTGAATTCAAGGTGGATTGGCTGGTGTTTTTGGTTGTACGCATGGGTGAATAGATGGCGTGAGTGTGGTCCACTGCCTCGCCTGCACTGCCCCTGACTGCTGCCAGACTGGATGGCGATACCACACGACTGAATCAAGCAGACCACACCCCTCAGGCCGTGCGCACAGTGAGGGTACACACACACTGGCCGCCGCGTTGAGCAGGTGGTGCGGGGTGCGGCAGTGTTGCGTGGCGAGAGGGCCGCACGTGGATCATCTCGAGGATTTCGAGGAGGTTGAAGCCGGGCGCAGGGCCGAGGGCAGCCCCCCGGCCGGACAGCACGCGGGAGAGCTCCTGGAGCATGCTCTTCTCGTCGCGGTGCGGCGACTGCAGCACGGCGGTCGACGCGCGGGGGCTGCTCGGCCCCTGCTTGTCCGCGCTGTCGCCCTGGTGCAGCTCGCTCGACTCCATCAGCAGCTGCTCGTCGGCGGGGGAGAGCAGGGGCTCGTGGGCGGGGGAGTCGGGCGGGGCTGCGGGCACGGTCAGCAGGAGGAGCAGCGGCAGGAGCGTCGCGACACCGCCGAGCGCGTGCAGGAGGTCGCGCGGCCGGATGACGCGGCAGACTGTGGTGCCCGGCATGATGTCCGCCAGGATCGGCCGTGGCGCCTCGCCGGGGTGGTCTGCATGGCAGCTGCGCGCTCGACGTGTCCGTAACCAGCCAGGACAGGTGCACACTCCTGGACACAGTGTGCACCCCAGGAGTGTGCACCTGTCCAGGACAGGTGCACACTGGGCACCATGGCGCACAGCACCACGGCGAGTGGAGGTCACGATTTCGGGCACCAGGCGTGAGCAGAAGGGTTCAGGTTCAATGACAGCTGGTGACGGCAGCGATGAACCGGAGGCGCGTCATGGCCAGCAACCCAGACACGGCCCGAAGACGAGTACAGGCGGATGGCTGAGGCACAGGTGAGGCACGTTCGCTGATCCGTGGCGGTGCATGAGGCTGCAAGGCACCCAATGCGACCAGGGAGGTCGGCCCCTCTCCATGTGCTACCTGCGATGACAGCCGCACAACCGCACATGTGCAGACAGTGGAGCCGGGCCGGGGGGGGAAGCGTGGAAGTGCCGCGGGGCTGTCCGCACCTGACTTTGAAAAGTCGAGCAGCGACGGCCCCTCGGTTGCAGACGGCGCAAACGCGGCAGCCAGGGAGGTGTTCAGGCCGCCGCGGCCCGAGAGCAGCGAGTACGCCTCCGGCCCGAGCTGCGCGATCGTCGACTCCTTCGTGGAGAACGTGCCGAGGTAGTTGAAGCCGAGGCTGTGCAGCAGCCGCACCTGCACCGCGGCAGCCGTCACCCGCTGCTGCGTACCGGCCACTGCGGCAGCCTGAGGTGCCGCGACGGGGAGGTGCTGCGGCAGGAGGGCTGCGGCGGCCGTGCGGCGGACCCTGTCCGTGCATGCGTGACCGGTCACACCATGCATGATCACTCTACACATGCGACCCCTGACCATGCACGCGCTGCCTGGCCTATGGTACCTCTGAGGAACTGCGGGAGCTGAATGCGACACGCATCTCTGCCTCTGATGCATGCATGCAGCATGCGAAGCGCATTGGTCCCAGGAGCACCGGGTAATGGCAGCGGGCCGCACGCTTATGTTGGCAACAGCGGCAGAGATGCACATGCACAAGGCCAGGCCGGCAGGGCGGCTGTGAGTGGCGGCAGGACGCAGCGCTGATGGCTACAGAATTCAGTCCAACTCGGTCGGATGCTGCTCACGGGGCAGGCGGGTGGGTGCAGCAGAATGGGTCCAGCACCTTTGCAACGGGCAGGGGGTTGTCGAAGAAGTGGACGGTGGCGAGCTGGCCGCGGATGGGCGGCAGGCGCATGCGGCCGCTGTCGCCGTTGGGCAGCTCGACGGACGTGCAGACGCCTGCGAAGCGCACCTTGTCGACGCGCGGCACCCGCACCTGCCCGACCTCCACCCTCTGTCCATCCACCATCACGCTCACCTGCACCAGGCTGGAACGGTTACAGCCACGGCCGCCGCCGCACCATCCCGCAAACGCACGCTGCGCCTCATCACGCAGCCCGCCCCTGACGTGCCGCATGGCTGCATCAGCCGCCGCTACCCTGTCGTTCACAGCTGGGTCGTGGGCAGTCGGTGCAGCCGTGCGATGTGTGAGGCCGCCGCGAACTTGGTGCCTGCCACACAGGCCTGCTGCACACTGGCCGCCGGGGCGATGCTCCCGCATGGGACAGCGTTCGGGCGTCTGGCAGGTTTCGCGTAGGCATGCGGTGCCTGGAGGTGCGCCCGCTGCGGTATCACTGGTGCATGAATCAACCAGCTCAGATGTTGAGTGCAGGGCGAGCCGGTGCGGACTGGGGGTCCTGCTGGCACTGCGGCCGCGCCCGCGACAACAGCCTGTGCTGGATCGCGGAACGACGATGGCTGAGGTCGGCGGGTGCATGCGGTTCGGACACCTGCGCGGTCGTTCGCACCTGGCAGGTCGTGACGCCGAGGCCGCCGGTGGAGCCAAACGTGAGGCCTTCAAACGTGACGGCCACGTGCGTCCACTTGCACGGCTGCAGCTTGGGCGAGCCCCCGAGCGACAGCACGTGGGAGCCGCCGGCGACAGAGGCGACCACGACGTGGCCGTCGCGCAGCAGCACGGCGATGCCGGCCGGCTCGGCGACATCGCGCTGCCGCTGCAGCGAGGGATCGTCCGACAGCATCGCAAGCAGGCACTGGCACGAGCGGTCCTGCAGGCGCACCACGATTCACAGTGGCACCTGGGGCTCGCTCCGAGGCAACCATGGCCCGAGCCCGGAAATGACAGCACACGCATTCCAGCACACGGGTGCTCAGTACCGTTTGCCTGTGTTGAAACCCAATTTTTTCGTCACGAACCGACTGAGTGAAGCCGAGAACGGAGTAACGGGCGCTGGATGAATGACAGGGGGAGTGCACCGAGGTACGACTGTGAGACAGGTTGGGTGGCCGGAGGGCGCACCTGGGAAGAGGGCGCCTCCTCGAGTCCGTTCAGGAGGGCCACGGTGCGGTTCAGCCGGATCCAGGCGCAGAAGGTGAACGACGGCAGCCCCACCGGCGGCGCCGGTGTGCACATGTAGCCACCAGAGTTGCCGGAGAACTCCTGCAGGTTCTGCGTGACATGGAAGAACACCGACGGCGTGTCCTCCTGCGCCATGCGGTGCAGGATCTTCTGCACGATGACGGCGGTGCGGGGCAGCACGGCGATGCCGGCGGCGTTCGCGTCGCGCGCCAGCAGCGCCTTCCACTGCGGCCACCGGCACGGCAGCAGCGCGCCGGCGCCCTCGACGTGCAGCGGCTGCAGCAGCTGAAAGAGCTCGCGGAGGTCTGCGGCGGAGCATGCATGCGGCGCGAGCGCGCGCAGCAGCAGCGCAAGGCGAGCCTGCACGGCCGGGTGCACGCAGCCGCCGGCGGGGGGCACCGCGGGGGCGCCGCCGCGGAACCACTGCAGGAGCATCGGGAAGATGGTGGAGCGGCTGCAGGCCTGCGCGTTGGTCGCGTCGACCGTGACGAGGCGCAGCCAGACGGCCAGGCCCCAGAGCGTGTCGCGCAACGACGCCTGCTGCAGCATCTTGAAGAACAGCGGCGCTGCGTCCGGGTTGACAATCTGCACACGGTGCGAACAATCCGTCAGCACCAGCCGGCCTGGACCGCCTGGACGGTCCGCAAACAACGCGCAGCTTGTCAGGCTCCCGCGGTGCAGGTGTTGTGGTGAGGGCCTGCTGCCAGCCACGCGATGGTGCCTGGATGACCGGAGTGTGCGTATGGTCCAGGCAAGTCATCCTGAGGATAGCCTGCACGTAGCCTCGCCTCCACAGCCGCGTCCGGCATAACGAGGTGGCCCCAGCAGCCGCGTCGGGCGGGGGGGTGCCGCACCTGAGGTGGCGGCTTTGCCGAGTCGTACTTCGCCTCGAGGGCGATGCCGAGCACAACGGCGACCACGTTGCGCTGGACCTTGGCGGCGCCCATGCAGTCGTGCACGAGCGCGAGGACGCTGGCGAGCTGCACGTCACGGCGAAAGTGCGCACGCATGGTGCCGTTGCCGCGCACGAGCGCGAGGATGCACTGCAGGCACTCCACCAGCACGGCCTCGCCGCCGGCACTCGCGCCGCGCTCGTCCTCCGGCAGCAGCCTGCCCACCATCAGGATGGTCTCCAGGGCGCGCAGCTTGCGCAGCGCGGCCAGCACGTGCTGAACTTCGGCGGCGCGGCCGCGGCGCTGCTGCTGCACAGCATGTGCACACTCAGCGCTGTCGCGTCAGCATGCCCCACCCCCCGGGTGAACGAGGTGGACCTGCACAGTGGCGTCCGCTGGACAGCGGCAACCAGGAGATCACGGCGCACCTGCAGGCCGTAGAGGAGTTCTTTGGTGAGGTCAAAGCCGGCGGGTAGCGACAAGCTGATGCGGAGCAGGTCGAGGTACCGGCCTGCAAACTCGGCAAGGGCTGGGTGGTTGCCCGCCGAGAAGAGAAGGGCAGAGAGTACCGGCACGGCAACCTCATGCCAGCCGGTCTGCGCGACCTCAAACAGGCGGCTGACGGAGCGTTCAGACGACAGCAGCGCTGCCGCGGCGCTCGGCGTCGCGGCCAGCGCGCAGCAAAGCACCTGCCGCAGCTGCAGAGCGACGGCGGCAGCCGCCGGCACATCGGCAACGCCGGCGGCAGCGGAGAGCGCGGCTGACGCGGCCGCCGGTATCGCCGCCGGCGACGTGTCGGCGGAGCGAGCGGGGTCGCTCTGAAGCCACGCGATGAGGTTGACACTCGTCTGCAGGGCGCGGCAGCGCACGAGCGACGCAGCGCACGGCTCGCTCACGTGGTGCGTGAACAGCCGGTGCAGGAGGTCGAGCACAAGGGACGCGAGGGAGCGGGCGTACGGCATCGCGCGCCGCACGCGCTCGTGCAGAGACTGCATGAGCAGGTCCGCCGCCCCCGGCACCTCCGCGCCGATGCACTGGATGACCCACAGCTCGTACAGCTGCAGCGCCGTCTGTCGCAGTTCCGCGAGCACCGGCAGCGGCAGCCGCACACCGGGGGGCGGCGCCGGCACGAGCACCAGCGGCACCGCGTCGGTGCCGTCCAGCGCCTCTGGTAGCGCGCCGTCGAGCGACCGGATCGCGAGCCGCGCGGACGCACCCGCCGCCGTCTCGCTGAACGAGTCGCCGGAGAACACGACGCCGGACGCCCCCGCAGCGGCTGAGCTGCCGGCGATGCCGCCGCGTCCGGTCGTGTGGGCCATGCGCGTGTGGCTGAGTGGGCGGCTGTTGCCGGGGGTGTCCGTCGCGGAGGACAGCGAGTTGGAGTGGCCGGTGGACGGGAAGTGGCCGCCAGCATTGCGGTTGGGGGTGGGGTGGGACAGGTACGCCTCCACGTCGCAGTACGAGCCGCCGGTGATGCCGGACGGTGACGACGCACCGCCGCTACGCCCGATGCTCACCCCCGCACTGCGCGATACGCTGCGGCCGGTCGGCATGGTGACGTCCAGGAACGATGATTGGTCTGGAGATGCCCCCGCACCGGGGTGGGCGGGAGGCGGCGTGTCGATGGCGGACGTGGCGGCGGAGGGGGCCGCCCTGGGCGGCGTGGTCCCTGGGAACGCGGTGGGATCGACAAACGGTGTGGTCTGGCCGGCGGACGAGGCGAGGGCGGGAGAGCGGGGCGTGGCAGAGTGCGGGTGGATGGCGATCGGGAGGGACGTGTGTGACGAGGGGGAAGCCACCGGCTGCGACGCGAGCGTGGGCACTGAGCGGGTGGCCGTCGAGGAGGGCAGCTGCCCGGGCGCCATGCCGGAGCCTCCGGGGGACGACGGCAGGGAATGGGACAGCTTGCGGCCTGCACAACGGCCGGGGGGTGTCGGGCTCCCTTGGCCAGCATGGCTGCAGCCAGTTGATGCTTGCCAGGTGATGCTTGCCACACCGGAGCCCCGCGACACACTGTACGACCGATGATGGTACAAGTTTGCCTGGCCCGCTACAGAGAGGCCGATGCCAGCATGCAGCACCTGTCCGTGCGTGTGGATTGGCGACCGGGACGCGGAGGGTGGCCTGCTGCGAGCTGACCCACGGCCGGGACAGGTCAGCCTGGACTCAACTGCGTGATTGGCGACCCAGGAGCATATGCTCACATCCCCGGTTGTTCAAACCTGGTGGTACGTGTGAACGCCTCCTGCAACATGGACCCGCTCCGGCGGGGTTGGTTATCTCGGGTGGGGGCGCACCGTCGGACATCATGTGGCTCAGGCTCTCGCTGAGCTGCGACCGCGACGGCACCTTCCGCGCCTGCACAGGCCTCACGTCGCCGGCGACTCCGGCAGCGTCCCCGGCGGAGCGCCTCACCGGCTCAAAGCCCGTGTGCTGCTCCAGCGGCTGCGCAAACACGGCCGCGCCCGCCGAGGCCGTGTCCGGGCGCCAGCGGCCCACCGCGCCGTCCGCGCCCGCCTCGGCGGCGACCGCCGTCGGGCTCAGCCCGGTGGACGTGCTCGCGTAGGAGCGCTCCTCTGGGATGTTCTTGAACGGTGGGCCTGCGCCGTCGTCGTCCGAGCCGCCGAGCAGCGCGCTCTCCCCAGACTCCTCCCCGCCGTCGCGGCCGTTGGCGTGGAACGTCATCGAGCTGAAGAGGGAGCGCGGCGCGCCAGAGCGCTGCTCCGCCATGCTGTGCTGGAAGAAGCACGGGCCGAGCAGCACGGGCCCGAGGTGCAGCGTGTGCAGGTACGACGGGCAGGACGGCGCCGCGTCGAGGAGGACGGAGAAGAACGCAAACGCGACGCGCTGCAGGTCCGCCGACCGCTGCACAAGCGACGTCGCCATGGCCCTGCGCAGGCGCTCCCTGTCTACCTGACCGGAAGCTGGTTCGGGTCAATCCCGCCTCCACGCACGCACGGCGAGCGCGGCCGTGGACGGTGTACCCGCCGCCACAGGGGGCACCGGGGCAGGGGGGTTGGGAGGGGCGCACATGTGGTCGTCCATGAGCGCCGCCGGCTGTTCGAGGCGCATGGCCTTGGCGTCCCCCGCAAAGCAGTCCAGGATGGCACTGCACAGCGGCGTCAGGACGTCCGCGCTCCGGTCGCTGAGGTGGTGCACCACAAGCCACATCGCGATCTCGCTGGCGAGGGCATGCATGATCGGGCCGCGCTGCAGCAGCGTCGGCGGCATCTTGGCCATAACGCTCCGAAAAACCCGCACCTACAGCAGCCTGCGTTCCTGGCTGCAGGCACGCTGGTTCCGCCAAACGCAGTCATCTGACCCCGCAACGAAGCGCCGTCCCCGCTATGGCGCGCATGCATGGGGACACGTGAGGGCCCCCCAGTGCAGGCCAAGAAGAGCAAGTGATGATGGCTGTGCCTGTGCGATGCAGACAAGGAACGGCGCCTAAAGCCCGCCACAGCGCTACCAACAACAGGTGCAGGGGGGACTCGTACGCGTTTCGAGCTCCTGCACGAGTAACCAGCCCGGACATGAGAGGCTGCGGGAAACGGCACCTGGTTATCACTGATGCAGCCAGCATCGATCGCAGCGGCCTTTGCCATGCTGTCGTCCGTGGCGGGGTGTTCCGGAGCATTCCCCACGTCCGCCTCTGCGAGCGCCGCAGCCTGCACCAGCAGCCGGCACAGCGCAGGGAAGACAGCATGCCGCAGCAGGTCGCTCGCAGCGGTGCGCCGGCCGTCCGACGCGGCCGCCAGGTAGCGCAGCGCCCGCAGCGCGCTCAGCACGTGGGGCAGCTGCGACGGCGACACAGCGGTGACGTCGGCGCCGGGAGTGTCGTCTGCGGAGGTGGCGGCCGCGACGCGTGCCAGGGTGCAGACGGTGAGGACGCTGCAGATGGGCGGCACGGAGCCGGAGGCAAAGAGGATGTCTGACACGGTGCGGCTGCGGCTGGCGAGCACCTCGGCCAGTTTCGTCGCGTGGTTCTGCACAGCGACAGCGCACGGTGGCCCAACAACATGCATGCTGACCTCCCGGCAGGGCCTGTGCAGCGACAGCACGCGGTCATCGGCATGTCACCACCAATCATGGATACGCGCGGTGGGCTTCTGGTGACCAGCGGGGAGTGGAACACGGTCAGCGACACGGCATGGGAAGCGCCTCATGCACCAGGCTGGCAGTCATGTTGCGCCGATCGCATGATTGGCAGACCTTCCCGGCACTGATCGACTGTTCATGCTGCCGCTCTCGTCAGCTACCCGTGTCCAGTCTGCAGTGTGAGCATGTCAGAGTGGACAAGATAGTGGCACAACGCTGAGCACGGGGTTGACGTGGACACATACCGGGTGTTAACACACCGGTCTCGATGGCTGTCAGAGAAGCAGCCAGGTGGAGAGGAGCACCCAGCGTTCAGTTGGCCAACCCCTGTGGAAGCCGTGCTCACGAGTGCGCTCCAACAAACGAGTGCGAGCCTGTGACACGAGCCCCAGCGGTGCAGCTGGTGGACGGTGTCGTCAGCAGGGCGAGCGCACCATGAACGAGTTCCACGTGGCGCCACCGCCACACTCCGTCCACGCCTCCCGGACGCTCTGCAGCGACCGGATCGCCGTCGCGCAGCTGACCGCCACCGGTGGCTGCGCCTCCACCGCCGTCGCGAACCGTGCCGCGGCCCCGATGAGGCCGAGGCCGGCATGCACGCCCCCTCCTCCGCCGCCCCGGTCCCCGTCAGGCGCCACCATGTCACGACTGCCGGCAGACTTGACAAACGCGAGGTTGTCATGCTGCTTGGCCTCCGTGGTGACGTACGCCGACAGGATGATGATGACGAGCTCAAGCAGCTTTGCTGGAGGGCTACGGGGCCCTGCCGTGCCGTCGCTCGCGTCTACACGTGCGGGAACACCGTCTCCCTTAGAATCTGGTGCCAAGTGACCCAAAGTGCGCACGCTACTAGACGAGGAGGCAGGGCGCTGCACCAGTGGGGGGCCCCGGCGCTCAGCAGCAGAGGTGCAGGTGTGAACGCGGAGTGGGGCTCCAGTGCGGCAGAGGTGAGGGGAGAGGTGTGGTGGCGCACCAGGGGCGAGGCAGGCTGCGCAGCGCTGCAGGGCAGCGGAGAGGGCGCTGAGGCCGGCGCAGCGACGCATCGCGGCGCGGTTGTACCAGCACCGCATCATCGTGACGAGCGCGCCGACTGCTGTTGACAGGAGCATGTCTGATGGCTGCGCTTCGAGTGTGCACACGGACGTGGCCTCTTCGTCGTCTGTCACTGCACGCCCATGCAGACCGTGCATCGAGTGAGCGCAACACTGGCTTGGAAACTTGCGCGGCCAGGTTGGTACTGGGTGTGTAGCAAGGGATTACACGGAGCGAGACCACAATGGAATGACACCGCCCTGATGGGCCTGCTGTGGCGGGGACACCAGTGCAAGCAGCTGCTGCTTGTTGATCCAGCTTGTCCTTGCGCAGCACTTGCTTGCACTGGGGTCCTTGCCGGCAGCTGATGTCGAGCGACGAGTATCGAGGGATGGATCGCCTCGTGATCCCCACCAGGCACCCGTGCACGAGGACCTTACAGGCAGTAGACAGTGCTCGCAACGCATGCTCAGTGCGGGCATGTTGGCGCCAGTGCAGCGGGTGCTCACATGATGGGTTGTCCGAATCATGGGGTGGCCGAAACACGCAGTCACATGAAGCTGTGCTCATCAAATGTCTGAAGCTGTGCTGATCAAGCTGCAGTTTACACTGCAGCTGTCGTGAGCCACTGCGGCACACGTGACCAGGTGTGGCAGCACCGATGCAGAGGGACACCAAAGAAGCAGTTTCAATCGGCGCTGTCAGCAGACTGTAGCTGAGGGGCCGACACGTTCTGACAGATGCCGGGCGGAGTCTTGATGTGGGATCGCACCGGTTGCATACAACGCAGCATCCTGTATGATCTGTGTCAGAAAATGAGTGACCTCCGGTGGATGGCCGGCATCAATGCCAGCAACGGTCTTGTTCCCAGTCAGGGATGTAAACCAGGCCTGCTTCTGTTTGACTGCATTACAATTCGTTGCTGAAGGTGCTCTGGACGACTGTGGACGGACTTGATCATCCTTGGGAGAGCGCACTGCCTTTCTCCCATGATCACAGGACACACCTTCATCCGGCCGGGACTCAGACGGTCTCCAAGCTGACATACTCTCCATGAGGGCGTCGCAGAAGTTGCTGGCATCCTTGAGACGTATCTGAATAACACACACTTCCTGGAAAAGCATGAACTACGCAGGACTGCCATTTGCGGGCGCTCAGACCTCGATAGAACAAATTAAATGGGATGCTTGTCGCACCTTGGTAGAGAAATCTGCGGCTGGCTTACATTTCGCCCACAGCCGAGCCAACTCCGCTTCGACAGGAGCGTCGCTGCACCGACGACTTGGTCAAACATGCAATCATCCATCCTTGCTAGCACAGTACATCTTATATACGGACCTGAACACAGCCTCGTAAGGCAAACTGTCTTGACCATTATGCTGCTTTTGGTCGGACCCAGGCTGGCGAACTGCTGCTCCAGAAGTAGTCAAAGCCTTCTTGACAACGTCGTATAGCCCCATCGACGTCTACATTTTGTTGCATATAGTGGATGTGCAAGTATTACGACAATACTGCCGTGCTGCGGTGCTCCACGATCCCACAGACCTCATCACAATTTTCCGGTCAAGCATCTTCTGGCGTGCTTGACTACGACAAGCGTACGGAAATACTGATCAATGTATTCCCCGACGATAGCAGTGTGCTGGCGGGCTGCAGCTCTGACAAACTATCCAAGGCAGCGCCAGTTCAAACTCAGCTCGACCTCTAGGTGGTACGACACAAGGCTCTCGCTTTGATGTTTTTGCAGCCACAGTGCGATGCGACGTGAACGCGGAAAACAACTTTGACCGCATTCCGGGCCGTGGCACACGTGCGTGTTCAAGTTCATGGCAGTTCCCGCACCCGCTCGGGCTTCGACACTGTCGGCCCGATCTGGAGCGGCATAGTGCGGCTTTGCTACGCACGGACAACTTCTGAATGCTTGAAAATTGCACTTGGGGCATCTATTCCAATGGCACCTCTGTGCGTGATGTGAGTAGGCCACTAGTACTGGTAAGTATGCTCCCAAGTGACACGAGGGGCATTACTAGCGCGCGCTGATTTGCCCATGCCATCCAATGTACATGTCACAATTTGCGACAGGATGCATCTGTCACTCGGACAGATGCCTCTCTGCGATCGTGGAGCGCCGTGATTTCCGGGAAACATCGCAGAGCGTAGATCGTGGTCAGTGGTGTGACATCTGTGCAGTACATCGACACATCCAGGCGATGAACAACACAGTATGCACGCGTATGACAGAAAGTGTCCCTTCAGCTTTGGCAGGGCCGGCTTCCTCGTCTGCCAAAGTGTTGTGAACTGCGCGGATGAGCGGAGCCCCGACAAGTCTGAAAGCTCAACTGGTATACCGCAACATCCCTGCATCGTGGAATCGTGCGTTGGTATCAGCGTCTATGATGCTGTCGCATCGTTCAATGGGGCCGCAGTGTCGGTGTGAAATTCCTATATTAGAATGCTCAGGCATACCATGCACCTGGTCACGCATGAAACGCATCCCAGCAGACTCGCCACTGCCTAGCATGGTGTCTGTGATATGAATTGCAAACACCAAATTATATTCCGATACTGACAGACAGATTGGGACAGGTCTACTGATGATTTTATGGGCATTTTCCATCGCTGTGCCTCGGTGTATCGAAGAGCACAGTCAATATCAACACAGGAAGCCCTTCATGAACAAATCGAAAACAGTAACCCTGCCCTAGAAGACCAGCTCAGGGACCCACACCGGCTGCCTGACAAAATCTTGACCAGCTTGGCATGTGTTTTGGGCCTGTGGTGTGGAATGCAGGCCAGTCCTGACGTGAAGAGGGTATCCTGAGGTGTCATGTGGCCATGCTGTTACATGGTGCCCATGAATACAGTTCGACGTACACTGCTGTATGTGCGATAGTCCGACGTTGTTACTCCGGACCGGGTGCACCTGTAACGCAGTCCTCCACCTCCGCAACGGAAGAAGACACCGGGCATCACGCCAACCCCAAACGGCCATCGGCCACAGCACCCCTACCGGTGGGGCGCACCATGCACTGACCCTCCGCCCCTCTTCGCTCCGGGCTGCTCAGCCTCCCCTGCCCCCCCCTTCCCTCCGGACAGGCCCCTCCTGCTCTCCCCCCCTCCCCTCTCCAACTCTCCACAAGACCGTCCCCCACCTGCCTGCCCCTCCCCACCCTAGTCAATGTCCTTACGGATACGGCGATGTAATCATACATACCCTATGATAAACATGTGCAACACTATGGAATCAGACAGTGTGCAGCGGGCATGCAAAGGCAGAAAAAGCACGTCTGGCAGAACTACGCCAATGGCCCTGGCGTAAAGCCACGCAAGTCAACAATGAAGACCATAACTGTACTCTTAACAAGGCACCGCCTAACGTGCACCTGTGTGTATTGTATCTACATCGAAGAGAGGCACGGTCACAGGTGCATCACGCAACAGCGTACAGGTCTCGAATCAGACCACCGTCTCACTCATCTTCTGCGTACGCCCCCTCCTGGACACACCGCCGGTTCGAAACTAGTCCCTGCAAACTGTGCAACATGGTATTTCTGATCACTCAGCTATTCCCCTTGCAACACGCCGCACTGAACTCTCTCATGTAGTTGTGTATCAGGGCTTCGAGGTGGGCTTGGAGGTTTTCACTGCTTGACCGGACAGCAACAGCAGGGTGATTCCCCCCGATATAACGTTTTGGTCTGTGTGGCTGTTTTGCTTTTGTTAGCTTGTGCGTTTACCTCTTGCCAGGCTGTGGCGTTGCCAGGCTGTTGCGTTGATCTCCGTGCAACACACCTGAAACGCAGTGTGTTAGAGACGTTCCAATGTGGTCATGCATCCCAAGGCATGCCTGCCAGTTTCTGTTGGGAGCAGATGTGCGGCATGCTATCAAATGGTGCGCTTACAAGCTCCTACAGTTGTAGTTGGCCACCACCCCTCGGATGGACTCGGCCCCCAGTGCGACGCAGACCCGTAATCCAGCACCAGCAAAGCTATTGTCCATATCCTCATACGCACTCACAGACGACACAATCACATCGATTACACAATAGTCCTACACGCATGCACTCCACCGTTCCTCGAGCTGCATGCACGTCAGCTGCAGCGGTCCCAAGCGCCCGCGGTGCTGTGTCTGAACCGCGCAGCATGCGCAGCGGCGGCGGCATGCATGCCCCTGACGTGCACGGTGCTGCTACGCCTTATCTGAACCCACACACTGAAGCTACAAATCGTGAGGAAGCTGTGAGTTTGCAGCTGCGCGATTGCGCGCGGGCTTGTCTCTGCTGTGTGCGCTCTTATGCATGGCCACACCCAGCCACATCCCTTTGCCTGGGTGCCCTCCCGCTCCCCCGAGTCACCCCACACCCAAATCTCTCAAAATTGACTCCCAGCCCCCCGCCTACCTACCGCAGCGTTCACACCGCGCCGGTTCCTTACTGTGGCCCCAGGTGCAGGCACACGAGCCGCACGCTGGGCTTCACAAATTCGTGTGACGGCGACACAGCAGGCTCCGCAAGCGGCTGCATTGCCGGTGGGCCCCCCTTCAGCGCAGGGGGGCAGCCGAGCATCTGTGTGTGCGCCGTGCGGACTGTCCGGGGCGCCCTATCCCGGCATGCATGCATCCACGGACAGTGCTTGCTGTTCAGGCGGCCGGCGCGCGCCCACCAGGACCGCCGCAGACACAGACGGGCCTGAGCCGCGGCCGGGAGCGTCCCCGGCACACGCAAGCGGCGCACGTGCGGGGCCTCCGCAGGCCGCCGTCCGCCTAGTTGACGTTGTTGCCGGTCTCCACGATGGCGGACGTGCGGCGGCGCGAGTCCCGGGGCTTGAAGCCGATGCAGTCCTCGATATCGAGCTCGCGGCTGCGCAGGCCGGCGAGCACCAGCGAGAGGGGGGCGTTGTGCAGCACGCCGACACCGTTGTACTGCCTGCACACCAGGCTTTCGTGATCAGAGTCTTGCCGGCACACAGCGGCCGGCGCAGCACACACGGCCCCCATGCACGCGGCCTGATGCAACTGTGCAGCGGAACGACTGCTCGCCAGACGTGGATGGTGCAGAGGCCAGCATTGACACGAGACTCAGCAGCGCGACATAACCAGACGTCAGGTGGGTGATGCAGGGAGCAGCTGTTAGGGCAGGGCGGGGAGCACACGGGCGCTGTCGGCTGTCTTGGTAGTTGCCAGACACGTCCGGGCCGTTCACGATGGCGCCACGGAGGACCTCTATGTTGGAGCCACCAGCGTTGTAGTCAGAGGGTCCGGCCCGCGGCCGCACGATCGGCTGACGCGGGAACGACGCGCCGTCAAAGTCCATACCGACGACGTAAGAGAACTGGTCGTCGTTGAGACCGAGGATGTTCCTGCACGGCGGGGTATGGCCATGAGCGCCGACCCCGGCCACGTGAGACGGTGGCGGTGCACCGGCGCACCGCAACGCCGCGGCACCGCTGGTGCAGAGGCACCCGGCAGCCCCGCTGCGCCACCACACCACCACAACACCGCACAACGAGCCGCCACTCTGGACCCTGCCTGGCCGATAACGCGCGCCTACCCTCACCGGCATTCCAGACTCCGAACGGCCGTGCTGCGCTGCTTCGGCGGCAGCAGGTGGCCTGCGGAGCATTGCGGCGTGGGCGCCCACTGCCAGCCGACCCTCACACTGCGCGGTGCGGGGGCACAGGTTGCAAACACACGCTCCGGTAGGGTGCACAGGAGTGGCGCGAGGGGCCAGATGGCGCACCGGAGCTGGCCCTTGGCGAAGCAGGACGCCTCGCGGTCCTCGGCGGACTCCTCGAGCTGCGTGGCCGCGTACACCACGACGTAGCTCATCGCGCGCACCGTCATCGGCACCGGCCCGGGCGTGAGGAAGCCCGTGTCCCTGCCAGACGTCCAGGTGGGGGGGTTGCTGATCATGAGGCTGTTGCGCTCGCGGATGAGGTTGGAGTCGATGCTCTGGTGGTAATCAAACTCGCCCCGCCATGCGTTGACGAACCGCTGCATGCACACGGCACACTTGCTGCACACGCGGGCGGGCGATGGCACTCGAGGGTTGCCGTGGGATACTCATGCATGGTGCGTCTGGGGGCAGTGACGCGGGTGTCCGGATGTCCAAGGAGCACCGCTTCGTCCGTGCCCCTGGAGTGAGGCAGCGTGGGGATGCAGCGCCGGGGTGTTCTGAGCCGCGAGACGATGGCCAGATCCAGCAGCGACATTGGCAGGACATGAGCACGCACGCATGTCGGGCACGCGGCTTTCGGCGGCAGGGTGGCTGGGGGGGCACCTGCAGGTTGAGGCGGTAGCGGCTGTTGAGGGCGTCGGCATGGAAGAGGAGCACGTTGGCCATCCACCAGTGGTCGTCCACTGCGAGGCGGAAATCCTCGAGGGCGCCGTAGCCGGTGTCCCCGTCGCGCACGCGCGCTGCGCGGGCCTGCTGCGCGCGCGTGTAGTACCCGTTGACCGCGTTCCTGCACAGTCCGGCGCGTGTCAGCACCCCCGCCGCGCCAGCAGTGTGCGCAACCGCGCGTCACCCGGCACGGCACCCGGCTCACCAGAGCGCTCCTTCGCGTTGCCCCCCGACTCGCACGCAGAACTGCGCGCTTGCTGGGCCTGCGGCGTGACAGGGCAGGCGCTGGGGCATTGTCTGCCGGTCGTCGCCGCAGGGGAGGGCTGGAACGCGGCAGCCACGAGGGGAGCCTGAGCGTGCCCCTGTCGGCGGGGCTTTGAGGGAGGTGAGGTGCATGGGGTGGGAATCGCACTTGTAGCGGGGCTCCTTGCCATCGCTGTACAGCATGAGCGCCGAGGCGAGGAGCATATCGTCGTACAGCTCGTTTCCGCCGGCGGACGGCCAGAAGTCGGCGACGCGGATGTTGCTGAGCGTCTCCTCGTACGACGTCACGGGGGCGGTCTCCATCAGCATGAACGTCTGGTTGGCGCGCGTGCGCAGCTCTGTCACCAGCGCCTGCTCCCCGTACACGTTGAGCGACACCGTCAGCGCCGCAAACGCCGCGGTGATCGCTGCAAACGTCTCTGTCCCGGGATTCGCAAGGCTCAGCTCCTGGACGAGCGCGTCTGACCGCTGCAGCAGGCACGCGGGTCACGCTGGCGCACGCATGGGACGTGGCGTGCACGGGTGATGTGGCCAGGGGGGCGCACCTGCTCGGGAGCGATCCACTCAGCGTTGGCGTTTGCGTTGAGGCCATCGTTCGACGCAACGAGGGCCACGACGGAGTTGGCGACCGGGTCGTGGCACGCGAGGAGGTAGTTTGCGCCGTGGACGAGCGCAGCGCGGAGGTCGTCGGCGGCGGAAGTGCCAGAGAGCATGCCGGGCATGTCGCGCAGCTCCTCATGGTGGGCGATGGCCGCGAAGGAGAGGTCCACAAGCATGATCGCCTGCAGGTGTCAGGCGATGACTGCGCATGACCTCGCGAGCCAGTCTAGAAGTGTACCGGCGGCGTACACCCGGAGCAGCCAGGAGACGCCACCAGCACAGTGAAGCGACCGATACCCTTTCGCTCCATCTCGCCAACTGCCCGCGAGGACCCCATGCGTGCTCGAGGCGACTGTGGCATGGCTGTGGTCTGATCTGGATGTCCGCAACGGAGTGTGCATGGCTCTGTGGACAGGGATGAGTGGACGGTACAGATCATCGAGCCGCCGGCAGAGGTGAGGGGTGTATGGGGGCCAGAGGGCACACCTGGGGGTACGTGAACTTGGAGAGGCCGGGGCCGGTGTACCAGCCGCCGGCGAGGGAGCGGTTGCCGGCGGCGACGTTGACGTCGGAGTCGCCGCGCCACGGCACGGCGCCGCCGTCGTAGCGCGGCCCGGCAGCCATCGCGGAGATGAAGGACATGTGGCTGCGGTGGAGCTCATCCATGTCGTAGATGGTGTTGCGGGTGTCGAGGATGGTGGTGGAGAGGAAGGGCAGCGCGCCGATGGCGGCGACGATGAGCAGCGAGAGCAGGATGAGCACGCTCGCGACGATGCGGTTCGTGAAGACGGCGGCGAATCGGCCGATGTAGGAGACGTAGAGCAGCGCGGCGATGATGATGTACAGCCCGAGGAGACCCGCAGACAGCGTCCTGCAGCGCGGAGGCCACTCGGGCGTGCGCGGCCGTGCACGTGGCAGTCGGGACAGGCATGCACGGGTGAGCGCGTCCGGCAATCATGGGGCGGATGCATGCATGGGCTGGATAACTCGGTCAGGCAACTGGTGCACCTGCCCTAGGGGGTGGCCTCAGTGATGGACGCTGGCATGCAGGAGATCACTGCATGCTCCCACTGGACTCCACTTACGATCTTTTGTTTTGGTTCAGATGACACCAGGCTGGTTCCCGGTGGCACAAGATGTAATGAGTGCGTGCCCTCTTGACATGACAGTGCTGCCAGCCGTGCCATCTCACATAGGATGCCATGCATGGGGTGAGGGCATGGGCGCATGACAGGCATCCAGGCAGATATGCATGACCCACGACCTGGTGTATCTTCAAATATGAGGTTAAGAACATGCACGTGGATGCTGCTGACCTAGTGCACCCATTCCTTGCATCACCCGAGACGCGCATTCTTGGGCAACCAGTGTGCATGTGCCACTCGCCCAGGCAGGCTCTGCTGTGCACTGGGGCACCCACAGGGAGTGCAGCCATCAGCCCTGACAATGAGCTGATGGCAGCAGGAGTGCACCCATCAGCTCACACCTGTGGCGTGAGCCATTGTCAGGGCATGATGCACATGACCCCCAGAAACGGGTGTACAGGTCTATCATGTAGATGCCCATAAAATTCCAAGCGATTATGACTGCGACTGCAGGGTCATCATCCCGGCTCAGATTTATGGAATGTGCCACTGACACTGCAGTGACAAGTGCCCCTCCAAGATGCTGTTGGCCTGTGACGTACCTCACATCTCTGGGCACGGCCACAGCCAAAGGAGACAGAGGGAGCTGGAGGTGTGCGCCAGAGTCGCCGACCTGATGGCAGGGTGGGAACGGCAGGTGAGAACGGGAGTGTGACAAGAGTGCGGCAACGCACCAGGAGCGGGCAGCAATGATCTCCATCAGGGAGTAGTTCTCCGGGGCCTGTGAGCCGAAGACCTTGTCGAACGAGATCCAGATGCCAATGCCGGATACAAGAATGAGCAGCACCGCGACGGGAATGGATGCGCCCTTCACAAACTTGTGCGGCCTGTGCCTCTCGCCCTTGCCTGTGCGCCTGTTGGACTTGGCCACGGGGACTGTGAACTTGGGGACCACGAGCTGCACACCAGACTGGCCATCACCATCACCAGCTGCAGCACTCCTCAACCACAGCCCGGCCCGCAAGCCCACATCGCTCCACAGCAACAGCAACCGCAAGCCACCCCTCTGGCCTGCCGCAGTGACAATCTCCCATCTTTTCCTGGGCAAATGCAGTCAGTCAGCCTCCGCACGCAAGCACGGCCGGCAGAGACTGTGTGATGTGAAGGACGAGGCCAGCCTGCTGCATTCGGTGTGGACACCTCCTCAGGCCGGGGTTGGAGGCCACTGATCACTCGCCGCTGGTGTACGTACGTCTGCTGCACTGCCGGGCAACCTTGGCGGCATCTGCTGAGCCGAAACACACAGAACAAAGGCTCGCCACCCGGAGGCCGAGCGGCAATCCCGCCTGGCGTGCAGCCATGCGGAACAGGCGCACCTTCTCGGGCTTGGTTTGCGGGAGGAGGTTGCGCTTGTCGCGCTTGATCTTGTCCCTCTTGTCCTTGCCTTTCTCCTTCTCGGTCGGGGAGCGGCTCGCATGGCCAGAGCCGTTGCCGCCGCCGGACGCCAGGCTGACAGCGTCCACCTCCGCCGGCGGCGTGTCGGACAGCGTCGCGGGGTCCTGGCTGCTGCGCTTCTTCGAGAACAGCCCCTCGGCCACGGGCCCCGCTGTGGGCCCGCCGGAGCCGACGTCAGGCACAGACACCTCGCTGCACACAGCACCTCGCAGTCAGGACCGGTTGCATCACAGCCACAGCAGCACGGGGCGCAGATCGCCGCGGTGCGGTAGCATGGCCCCGTAGCATGGCCCCGTCACCGCGTGATGCCACCGCAGTGCGCCGTGGGCCGACCCCGCGTATGTGCCGCCAACACGGCCAGGCCAGCCAGGCACCCGGGAGCGCTGAGGAGTGGCGAGTGGCCATGGCCTGAAGAGGAATGGCCGCTTACGTGAGGGTTGGCGTCAGTGTGACGATCTCGGCCCGGAGCACTCCCAGAACAGGTGCCTGATGACGCACGCATCACCTCTCCATCCTGGTACGGGCACCGGTTTGTTCGCAGCGGTCGGGGGAGGGCGTTGAGCAAGAGCGAGAGGTTGGGGCGGTGCGCACATCTCCTCGTGGGAGCCGTGGGCCTCCATCATGGCCATGCCGGGGCCACGGCGTGCTCGCCGCAGCTTCTCACGCTCCTTGGCTTGCTTGTCGGCGGCCTTCTTCTTTGCCTTGGCTTCCGCGTCTTCCGCCTTCTTGCGCTCCACCTCGCGCTTCTTGAGCACCGACTCCTGCTGCTGCTTCGTCTTCTTCTCAGCAGCCTCCGTGGCCGCCTTCTCCTTCGCCTCGGACACTTTGAGCTTCTGCAAACGGACAGCGCACTCGGCAGCACACTCGACGGTCGCAGTTCTCACAGCACACACATCTGCTCGGCAGGCGCAGAGGCGAGGTGCCGGAATGGCCGCGCACAGCGTCACATGGTAAGCGCCTGGCGGACACGGGCCTGCCTGTGGCTCACAGGGTGTGTGCACAGGAGCGGCCGGCACACACCTGTTTCTGGAGGACGTCCTCCTTGGCCTCGCGCTGCTTCTGCTTGTAGTTCACCAGGTCGGCCGTCGTCGTCTCTCCCACGGCACGGAAGTGACCACGGCGGTCGACGCCGAAGCGGGAGAGGTTCAGGAAGTACAGCCATGCGTGCGCGGGCGCGAGCACACGATTGCGCATCACGTTGGCGATCATCGACAGCGAGGCGGCGGAGTACGGCGTGACGAGGTGGAAGAACATCATGCCGAGGTAGTGCACGAGGAACGCGCCGGCGACGAAGCGGCTGTGGGTGGACCACGGGGCGATGTTTCCGACGGTCGTGATGACGAGGACGACGAGGATCGTGGCCTCGAAGAAGACGGAGACCCTCGCAGCGTCGTGCGGCGCGCGCTGCGGGTTGTGCAGATTCCACGACAGGAACGGCCGCTCGCGATCAAAGATCAGCGCCACGTCAAAGCCCTCCGCCTGGCGGTCCAGCACCTACACCACCCGGCGGGTTGGCCACCGTGCATGCGCAGCCTTGTGCTGCTGTTGCAGCAGGATTCCTCGCGCGTGTGTGTAAATCAGAGCAGGCGGGTGCGGGCATGCGAGTGCGGAGGCGATGTCTTGGCAGCGCTCCGTGTGCGGTGAACGGTGGTGGGGGCACGCGAGAGGGATGTGTGGGATGGGAGGTGTCGGGGGGTGCGGACCTGGGAGAGGACGGTGGGGGGGTGCGTGGGGGCAAGCACGGAGGTGACGGGCGCGTGGGTGGTCATGGCGGCGAGGGACGCCTGGCGGGCCTCGATGTGCATCGCGTACGAGATCCAGCCGAGGTACGCGGTGTCGACGTTCTCCATCTCCATGCGGCGGAGCACGCGCCACAGCGAGTAGCCGCGCGACATGAAGGCGGTGGAGTTGAGGGAGTACTTGCTGTCGGCGCCGATGGCCGTGAGGTGGACGCGCTCGCGCGCATAGTTGCCGATGTCGAGAAAGTCGGTGCCGGCGGCCTGGTTGCGCGTGTGCGTCGGCGTCGATAGGGCGGCAAAGCCCGGCTGCTGCAGCTGCGCGACGGCAAAGGGGTAGTAGTTCTGCATGCATGCGCCGGGGTCTGCCGCTGTGCTGCGGCCGGAGGCGGCTGCAGGTGGGGTACAGGTGTGGACAGGTTGGAGGGGGGGAGGGGACGCGCCTCTGGGTCGACGACGGACGAGGCGGGCATGCATACGACGGCGGCGTTCGAGATGGCGTGGCCGTACTGCAGGAAGAGGCGGTCGAGGGTGTAGAAGAGGACCTGCCCGAGGTACATGTTCTCCTCCAGCACGACGTTCAGCGCCGCCTGCAGCTCCTCGTCCTGCACGGCAGCAGCGCTCTTGTCTGACACCGAGCCGCCGCAGCACCGTCGCGGAGCATCAGGACTGGTTGGCTCGTGTGGGCCCGTAGGGGGCCATCGTGCACGAGCACACACGTGGCTGCCATTGCCGGGGCAAGCGTTGCGCTGGCATGCGAAATTCTCCAGCGGGGTTTCAGTCAACACGGGGGGGTTCGCCACGAGCCTGGCGGAGGGTGGCATGGCGCTGCATGAGGCAGCGGGACAGCAGCACCTGCCGCCGCAGGCCACCAAGACACCGTGCAGGCGATTGGACCAGTCCTCGGGCGCTCGGGGCAGCCCACCGGCAGGTGCTGCCGCCCGTGGCGTGCGCTCCGGAAGCGGCAAGGTTGCAGCGGGCACTCGACGGGGGGGACACGTGCATTCACCGCGCATGGAGTCTCGGCAGAGTTTTCGCGCGCGGGACTGCCACGGCACGCATGCATGCGTGTGCGAGAGCCACGGCAGACGGCGTCGGGTGGCAGAGCACTACGCACGAGCAGGCGGCAGGGTGATGCCGGGCAGGCGAGAGGCGGTGGGGGGCGCACCTGCACGTTCATGACGTACTCCTGGCGGGCGAGCTCCTCCTTGACGAAGAGAAGGACGTTGCCGTGCTCCTGCTTGAGCACGTCGAGCGCCTCAGCCGCAGCGCCGCCCGGGGTGTCGGCGATGAGCACGACGCGGAAGGCGAGGTCGGGCTTGGCGGCGGCATAGTGGCTGCGCGCGGACTCGATGATGGTGGAGGCGGCCTCGTCCGTGACGACGAGGAGCGCGAGGATGTCGTCGACGACGAAGGGCGTGTCGCGCTTGGAGCGCACCATCGCCTCGAGCCGCTGCCGGCGCGTGCGGGACACGATGGATGAGCAGGAGGAGAGGCCGTACACGACCTCGATGAGGATGATGATGATGCGGTAGAACGTGCGGCTGCTGTCATTCTCCTGCACCATGGGCGTCGCCGCTGATCGCCGCGGCTGACCCCGCGGAGGACCGCCCCGGCAGCGTTGGTGGTATGGTTGCAGGCTGTGGACACGTGGCGCGCATGTACTGCAGCTGTTCCCACGTGTGCATTGCGCGCTCAGCCGTGCAGGCAGCGCGATACACCGGTCCCTGCTGTCAGCGTGCAGCACGTCGGCGTGTGGGCAGACTCGCGGCGACAGACACAGGCCACAGGTGACCGGGTGCGTCTGACCTGGAGCTGCTGCCGCAGGCGTTGGCCCATACTGGCGCTGCTCTAGGAGGCTCGAGCCAGATGAGCAGTGCACTCTGTAAAAGAAGGGCGCTGCGGGTCGCAAGGGGGCGAGCTACTTCTGCCCATGTGGCCCTGGTGGCCCACGGCCCCAAAGTCACTCCGGGTGGCATCAAGGTACGCTAGTGCGGTGTGTGGATGCATGGGGTGTGCATTACAGGTTGTCGGGCGCACCTTCTGGTGAATGTTGACGATGACATCCCACAACCTGAACCCGATGTACGCGCAGAGTGTGATTATTGTCATGAGCAGGTAGATCTTGACAGGGAGGCTCTCGGCCACTGGCAGTTGCAGACCGGCCTCTGCGCTATCATCTGGATCGACTGGCCGCCTGTTCGCCTTCATCCCTGAGGATGGGTCGCTGCCACTGGTTGACTGGGGCTCGGGTGGAACGGGCACACTGCCATATGCAGACTCCAGGTCTCCAGCCTGAAAGGCATGCAGACGCACGAGCAGATGCTCCACAACAGATTCGTCTTCTTGGACGGGAGGATCAGCTGCACAGTAAATGTGTTGCATCCGGTGAGTCATGTTGAGTTGGGCCTTGGTTGTGCAGCAACAGACTGAGCTGCTCATCAACGTGACAAGAACGGTCAACATGATGTGACTGCACGAGTGAACCATCGTGTAGCTTGCATGGAAATGCTTGTCATGTGCTGCTTGCGGCATGGTCTCTTGCGCCGGGAGTGGAGTTGGTTGGGAACCTGTCAGTCATACGCCGAGCGCCATGAGCCCAGGTGCCCAACCCAACGGTATGCAATATCAACATGTTGCTCCTCTACACAAGAGTAGCCTCGCACGCGGGACGGCTTGCAGCGTAATCAAGCGTGCACCGCGCGACACAGGAACGCGCGCTAACCGAACGTAAGTCAACAGACACGCCTGGAACGAACCGAAATGCATCTTGCCGATCGCAGGAGCTACGCCTTCTTCTTCAAATATGGCGCCGAGAGACGTGACGCGTTCTTCATCAGCTGTGTCGTTCTTCAGGTAATCTCGAACCTGATGGGCTTCGCGCAGGGCTGAAGTCACATTTTCAGAGCTAAAATTGCGTCCATTCGCCTATACACACCCATCAAAATTCATTTGGGGAATATTCCACCCGAGTAAGGCACCAGCAGGTTAAACAGGAGGCGAGCCAGCGGGCCACGATGCAATATGGAGTCGTGCCTTGATTTCGCTACCTAGTTGCTGAAGGGCGTCAGGACCAGTGTTTGCCACACGCTGAATAGCGTTTAGCAGCGACGTTGCGGTGGGATTCATCGCAAACTGGCTCTGCCCCGCTGACGCCATGCTCACTTCTGTCTAGCGATCACCTACAACGTTGTCACCGCTGCCCCGGGATGCCAATCATCTGCAGGGCAGCAGATAGTTGTTTTGCATTATGTCGTTGGCAGCAGGCCTCCGTGATCAGGCTGGGCCTGGGAAGTTCCCAAGTTTGTCGCGGTGCCCGCCTACTCTTTCCTCGGAGCTATGTTTTCAGACGCAAAGACAACAGGCAGAAGCAGGTCACCATACGTACATGCAGTCGAGTCGACGTCAAGAAGTTGCGTATTCACAGAGGCAGGGGCTGCACAAATGTTGAACACACTGTGCAGTTGACGCAGCCTTGGCCTCGCGTTGCCATTGCACATTGCTGGTAAACGCATATGAACTGTGTTGGCAAGAATATCCAGACTGCTCGCTTGCTACACCATCTTGCGGGCAATAGTGCTTATCGACTCTGTGCACGTAGTGCCAGACACACCTGTTTCTGTTTGTGAGAGCCGAACCAGCCTAGCTTGTTCTCAGTCCATCACTATACCAAACGACGCAAGCGAACCTCGGCACAGGAAGGTGGCCGTCTGAGATGGCAAGCAGGCCTGGGTGTACGCTAACGCTAACAGCACATACAAGAGTAAGGCATCAAGGATACGCAGTTTCGGGAAGGTGTGTACTGCGACCTGCACCGATGATCTGCAGCGTTCAGGTTTGATAGCTCCGGTTCCATCCCGCCGAACTGAGGCTTCAGGCAAGGGGAACAACGCCACGGCGTCATCATTTTTGTCTGCATGCATTACCATCATACCCGAAGCTTCGCGATCATTTGTCCGAACATATACACGGGCTAGTACACATGCATCCAGATGCATAGGCACGGCATGACATCCGGTTTGGATCAGGGAAACATTATTCAAAAGAGATCCTCACAGTCCACAAATAATGCGCTCGTCGTGTTGGTGTACCGCTGCTGTGAGATGTATGCTGACAACGATCTTAAAGTTTGCAATGGCAAGGTGACACATGCTGCGCCGATTCCGCGCGGATCGGTCCAATTGCAAATGCACGGCTGCACCGTTATCGAATGATGAATACATGGGCTGCGCCTGAGCGATGCCTGGAGATGCGTGTCACCCTTCCCTCTAGATGTGTCGGCGTATGCTTAGGAGTATCTTGGCCTCTGGCCAGCCACCTCCAGCCTGGGGCGGCTGCGCTGACGGTAACGTTGCACATGCATTGACTGCGCGGCTGTTGCAGGCATGCGAGCATGGGTGCACGCAGTCGCGGTCCAACTGCAGCATGCCATTGCTAATAGTGCTGAACACCTCACAATCAGTTGATAAGGAATCTTCGTGATGTCATGTTAACTGGCATACCGCGTCAAAGCAGGTTTCATACGCCCGTTCCGCATTATCAGAGAAGCCCACAGGCAAGTCGTTGCCACCCACGGAGCATGTATCACAATGGTCATCAAGCCACGATCACTGTCACGCAGATTTGTATTTTGTGAGCGCATCCGTGCGCTTTTCACCCTTCCACAAACCGCATTACCAGCCCCGCACACAGGCACTGAATCGCTTGTCCCAGTGCACAGTAGTCCTGCAGCCGCAATATTTTTTTATGAATTGTACTTGTGAAACGCTTATGTTTTGGTATTGACTTTGTTTTTACGGCTGAGGCGGCTCCATTTCCCGCTGCGCGCCCTGTCTTGGCTACTCGGAGATGCCTCTGACGTCACAGAGAATTCGATGAATACGGTGGTGCATGACTCGTCGCGAGCAGTCATACCGCTGCTTCCTGGCTTTGTTCCCCATGCGTTGGGATGTACTTCGGTAGCCTTGCTTTCGGTTCACAATGTGACGATCACCGGAGTGGGACCTCGCAACATAACAACGCCTCAACAAGCCTGGTATGAGGTTTAGGAGGCGAATGGTTAATTGTAATATGATACAGCTTGTATGCCTGCAAAAGCATGCTAAATTCACTGGGTGACATCAAAGCGGACGTGGCCAACCCTCGGACCCGTCCTAGGTGTCGCTTCCGAAACCCTTGCGGTTCGCGGTGCCCCTGCGCATCGGGCAAACAAGGTGATTCTTTCAGGACTTTTCGTAATTGACGTTACTAGCCCCATGTGACTCCTTCAGTGTTTGTCTGGGGACTGCCCAGTGGGCACGAGGCTCGAGGGACATGTTGGGGCAAGGCAAATGCACAAACCTGACGCCTTATGCTACCAATGCTCACCATTGGTCGGGCAAGGTGGTAGTCTCTCACCTATGGGGTCTCACAGCTCATGCTGCCTGATTCTGTGACGTGCTTGGCCAAAAACAGTGTCAGGAAATGCCTCGTGTTCTCATTGCTTGTAAAGCATGTCCATCTGTGCCTAAGCAGTTATGATCAAACAAGCCCTCCTGGGTGGCCTGAAAGTGGTGCATCAGCCTACTATATCTCAAGGATGACCAGGCAGTGTTTTGATTGGATCGAAGGTGTACACGTCTTTGCGATGTAACTGCATGCTGTCAACCAGCAGCAGACCGTTCATGCTGCTGTCCATGGGGGCACACATGGCGTCTTGATGATCCAGCGATTCCCTGATCGGATGCATGACTCGAACGCTGATGCAACATGCGACTGTCGGGTACCCTTCCTGTGTAGGTCCAACCGAACTGTACATGCAGCAGTTACCGAACTGCATCCCAACTGGTTCCCGCCGCCGGGTGTTTGTGGTTAACCTGGCATCCAGATCTACTGGGGCCGTGGTGGGGTCTGAACTCGACATGCTCGCACAGCGGCCACACTCTCTGAGTTGCCCGGCGCGGGTGGAAGAAGATCAGGAAGGGTGCCAGGTGTGAAGAAGGCGGTGAGGCAGGTCAGCAGGCGCTGTACTTCATGCATGAGGTTGCTCCCTCTGCACCCAGGCCTGCTGCCTCGAAGTATCATTGGCAGCACCCACTTTCCACCTCGGGTTTCCGCTGAGGCGAGGTCACGTCGTCAGCGCACGAGTCGCTGCGGCAGTGACCTGGATGCACAGTACATGCACTGCATCCAGGACGCACTGTTGCAGCGACTCATGCCGCAGCGACACACACTTGCCGCAGACCGCTGGCTCCGGTGTTGGCAGACCTTGCGCATGCAGCAGGTCCATGCTCTCGGAGGTGCTGAACCCCGTGCTGCAGCACAATGGCCACAGGCACCGCAGGTGGCGGTACAGGGCACAGAATGGCCCCTGTGGCTGTGCTGCCCCTGTCAGGCGAATTTGCCTTCAGGCGACCACGTCGTCGCCGCCACGCAGCGAGACAGCTCCCAGGCGCAGCGGGTGGCAGTGCGTGACCAGTGCCCGAGACATAGACTTGTCAGTCACCCTGAAATCAGATGTAGCACGCGATGATGGGCCAAGCGACCACACTCGGACCAGTGTAACGCCCAAACACCCTCAGAATGTCAGGACTGAACAGAGTTCCATGACAGGAGTGGCACCAGGCGTGAACGGACCGGTCACCGTCTCACACAGAGTGCGACAGGGCAGCCAAAAAGCATGCGCCAAGAACCCGTGAACCTGCCGCACAAGGCTGGGACCATGCAAGGTCGTGTTGCCTGGGTGTCTGACACGGTACGGAAGCTGGCGGGTCATACTGCGACACATGTGGTCTACAGGCAGAGCCGTCTTGCACGGTTGGCAAAGACAGCCCGGAAACCGAGGAGGGCACTGCTCAGAAGGGCACAAGGTTTCCCCACAAAGGCTGCTTGGTCACCGTAATGTTACCCACTGTATCTCACGCAATGTGCACTTGCAATATCAAAACCACGCATACTCCCCAATCGGAATAGACTCCGGCTGAGCCTGGTTACGCGGCAGGTCCACTTCTGTCAGATCATGTTCATGCAACAGACACCCATACAAGCGACCCTCGCCACTGTGCACACCCCAAAGATCCGTGGCGCAGCAGCCACACGAGCCAAAACTGCGACGTCAGGCCCACCATGCTTCACCACACGACACACACACCACTCGAACTGCGGTGCCGACAGACGGCACCAGCTGCAACAGTCGTCACTGAACCGACCTGAAAACCGACCCCTGCTGCATGTTGGGCCGCCACTCGTCACTCGCCAAACTGGCCTGGCCATGATCGCAGGCGCGGGCGAACGAGGTCGGCACCGGTGGCATACACAGGGTTCCCCCCCCTCCCTGCCGCACACGCACGCGCGGCAGCCCCAGGTCCTGCCCCCACCAGCTCAGCGGGCGATACACTTGTCCACGTGTCCCGCTGCCGGTCGCTGTGAGCGTGCAAGCAGCCACGCCGTGATGCTCCATGCGCCACAACTTGTGCCATGCCTGCGCCGCGCTGCCGAGGCCCGCTCATGCCTCCGCCGTATTGTCAGACTCCCACTTGGCGACGTGCTCCAGGAAGCGCTGCACGCCGCGCTCCGCGTTGTCGTACACCTTCTGCGGGTCGCGCAGCATGTCACCCTCCTCCTCCTCGAGGTCGCGGGTGGAGACGCTGAGGCGCGAGAAGCCGTCGTCCATACCGATGACGACGGCGCGCAGGCGGTCGCCCTCATTGAAGACGGTGTCGATCGTCGGCACGCGGTGCCAGCTGATGTTGGTGATGTGCAGCAGCGCGCTCTCAAACGTGTTCTCGAGGGACACAAACGCGCCGTAGTCCGTCATCCGGCGCACGTGGCACCACACGAGGCTGCCAATGTGGAGATTCCGCAGGATGCGGTCGCTCGCGGCGTTCGTCATCGACGCCGTGAACGAGTACTTCTCCCGGTCCACCACCATCAGGCTGACCTCGATGTCCTGGCCAACGAACTTCTGCACGGCGGCGATGCTGAGTGAGGGAGGCAGGCGGCGCCGTGATGGGCGCAAGTGTCTGTGACGCAGGCAGAGCTGAGCCGCACACGAGGTGACCGGTTCATGCACGTGGACGGCAAGCATCTGGCTTGACATTCGGCGGTGGCAGCGGTGCTGGCAGCGCGGTGGGCTGGTGGGTGCCACGTGAGGAGGGGGCGGGTGTGCAGGGAGAGCCATGCATGCACGCCTGCTACGACACAGCAGTGAGGGTGGGGCTCCACATGTGCACTCTCATGCTCGGTGGGCCCTGCCACAGGAGGCGCACCCGGCTGACGCGTGCAAAAGGGAGACAGGCAGGGAGACGGCTGTTGTAGACAGGCAGAGCAGCCTGGCCGGCAAGGAAAGATGCTGGGCTTGTGGCGGCGCCGTGACGACGGTGCTGGTGAGAAGACGTGCTCATGCCGGATGAGTACAGGGCAGGCTGGTGTACATCACTGCAAACATGAGCCGCAAACACAGGTTGCCATGAACGGAGGGTGGGGCTGCGAGCTGAGGTGTACGTGATGGCTATGAAGTCGCATCAGCCGGAGGCATGGCGTACCTCCAGGTCTGACTTGGCGAGCCACTCTTGACCCTCCTCTTTCTTAACATGGCTGATGGGCACAAATCCCCTGATGCCAAAGAGTGTGACCAGTAGGCCGCGCTCGACGCAGCCATGCACCTCGACTCGGATGGTCTCGCGCATGCTCTTCGACAGCTCTTCGATGGTGTGGAGCCTGCCCCAGAGAATGTCCAGATCTAGGTTGTTGCAGGCCAGCAGCGGCCCCTTCCCACCCTTTGACATGACATCTGGCATAGCTGCAATCTGCACATGTCAGGTTGCCTGTCAGTGCACAAGCGGCTCACAAAAACAAAGCCAGTGCAATCTGCTCACGCACACAGACCGTGCCTGTTCCATCCAACTGGCTGGATGCGAATGAATAGCATCAAATCATTCAGCAGTGCTCACCAAGAATTTTCTTTGAAGCCCAACGGGTACGCATTTGCTACGCTCGAAGCCGCTATCGACGTATGGATTCTTTGCCCGGGCGCTCCGGATTGCTTGTGGGCCCCTGTTCTTGGGAAGGTACCTGTACATGGCATACCGCTAATGCTTAAGGCGCTTGTTCCACTGCGCTGCTCGCAGCAACGGTGCGGCGGAAGTGGCTGTTGCCTTCCACGCAAGACGGCACCGCTCATCTATATGGTGGCCACATTCACATCACACAGGTGCCGAATGTCTGCATCATCGCAGTTCAATTTGTGGTACACGGTTTCGGCGACTGATGATTCAAACATCGTTCCCACGGCTGTGACGTGCTGACAGCAAGCCAGTTCCGAAGAGGCAGTTGACAGATTGATTTCTTGCGCACCCGAGAATGTCCGGGCAGCCATTGAGTCGTACACGAGCCCCTTTCGCGTTGGCGTACACCACGCGGCCGGTCACCACATCCCCAACCTTGTACATAAAGTCTTCAGCAGCAATTTCAACAAAGTCACTGTTTTCGCCCGCGGAATCCGAAATCGCTTCGCTTCTCTGATCATCAGTGCTTACGACATCGAAGGGACTGCTGCCGGCAGGCTCTGAAGCATCGCCTTCAGCCACAGGCTTTGGATCCTCGACTGCGCTTTCCGACTCCAGGGATGTCGCTGATGCATCAGGTGCTGGGGGAGCCGCCGAGACGGCTTCATCGTCGCCAGCTGTTTGAGCAGCACCGCCGGCAGAGGGAGTGGTAGGTGGAGACGCAGGCACACTCGAAGGCTCTGAAATAGATATGCCAGAATTTGCTTCTGGTTCTGCGCGTGCAAGACCAGGCTCCAGCGCATGCACCGACACCTGCGCACGGACCCTGGGCCCTGCCAAACACAATCGGGCGCGATACGGCTTTGCGCCGCGTATGGAGGAAATATGGCGTGTCATGTAGCTTTTCTGCTTGTGGTTGAGCAACTTCTAGATCAACGGGACCGTAGGTGGGCGTAAGAAGCTGGTGGATGCACGTCGACACACAGGCCAACAACTACGACTGGCAGGCTGTGTTATAAGATACAACTGTTATGTTGACACTGGCAGTTATGTGGCGTCGCTTCACTCAAACTCTCGCAGCACTCCCAGGTACGGCTGTCATAGGACATGCGGCGGTCGGCAGCCAACACGACGAGGCTGGTGCGACACCCTTGCGCCACGCACTGCATCCACGCATTGACGTCGCGATGATCAGCACCTACTGTGATGTAGCGCCTGCGGGATTCGTGAGTAAAACTAGAACGGCTGTGGAATCGTTTGACCGCGTCCTGGGCGTTTAGGCAGTCGTCGTCAGTGACTCGTGTCAGGCGATGAATCTGCATTGGGATTCGATCACAGCTCCGTCACGGCCTGGACGTGCAGATGCACAGACACATGCAGCATCTCGGTATTGTGGCGATTTTTGCGTTCTGTTGAAGTATGCCCGTGCTGAACGACATGCTGCTTCGCCCATGGTCTCCTGAACGCTGGACGTGAAGGCCGCAACGACGACCAGCACTGCGGCATTATTTGGGTACTGAAAATAGATCACCGACGACACAATTCAACTACAATATGGCACAGCAACCCAAAAGCGCAGTGTCACGAGTGTGCCTGTTGTCCCGGAGCGTGTTACGGGTTGTCTCCCGTTAACCTGCGGGTATGACAAGCTCGGTCTGACACGGGACTGTCCGCGACCATGGGTTTGTATCTCCTGTAACAGGAGCACGTTGTATGTATCGCACGGTGGTGCAACCGCATCACTTGCTTTCTGCGCCTGCCCCATCATCCCACTCCCAGTCCCCGCCAAGTATCGCGCCTCCGAAACTATTTTTCTGTTTGCAGGGACTGTGAGCCCTTGGCGGGCTACCCGGGGGGGTGGGTGGATTGTGCGCTCCTGTTTTGGGTTAGGCCGGAAGGCCTGATCCGCCTCCGCAGGCTCGGACCCCATGCATGCATGCAAAGTGGCGGCGCGCGGGGCTCAGGCGTCAGGGATCAAATCCCCCCTACACACCATGGTGTGGACATTAGTAAGGACCGACAAAGGTATACGCTGTGGTGTAGCGCCGGCAATGCCACTGCACGCACGCCACGCCACATCCTGCCCCTTGCTGCGCGTGACACGGACACTGTAGCGAAGGCCTGGCATCGCTAGGTCGGTGGGGCGGATGGCACACGCACCATCTCCTGCTTGCATGTGAAACGCAAAGGCGTCAGCAGCCCGGCTTCTCAACATGGGAAGGACACGCATGACGTTCAAGCCCGCAATCACGGAGAATTCTGCTGTGTCAAACATGCAAGATGCAACCTTCAGCAACCCACAGTACCCGATTTCTTCCAGTCGGTCTCTCCCGCCTGTGTGCCGCAGACAGTGTTGAGTGTAGCAGACGTCCCTACGCCAGCAGAGTTGTGTTGCTTGGGGAACAATTTCCGGGTCTAAGCCCCGACAACTGAGTTCTGGTATTGACACTGGTCGCAGTCGTGAGGTGGGCAGTCCTGCCAAGCGTGCACTGCCAAGCTCAGAGGTGGGCTTCTGCAGGGGGCCCCGTCTACCGAGTGCATCTTCAGGCGGTATTGTGTGATGTGCACAAGGATGAAGCCCACTGAGCCGGATACATCACCTGTAGAGGCCAGCAGACTCCTGCAGCGCAAATCACAGACACGTGCAGGTGCTGTGCGCTGCAGTGATCGCGAGCACGGTCCTTCCACCCCGGTGGGGGCCTCCGTAGCCGGTGTGCATGCATGTCCGCCAAGCGCTACACGCGGAGATTCGTGCATCACAAAACCAACAGGGGCATCGCACGGATGCCGAGCGACGCAGAGCAAGCATGCACCACAACATACCCCAGGCAACACGCCTATACTCGTACGGAACTCATGGTTACAAGGTAAGCCGAGCCCCGGCAACTGACCAGAACATCAACGGGACACTCGCCGTGAGATTCGACGCAGTGTGACGGCGGGCCAAACGATGACAGAGCAATGCGGCCCAACACAACGTCACCAAATCAGGACTGGGGCGGCGTTCCGCAACGACGTCAACAGCAGGCCCCGGCCTGGACCTTCCAGGCAGCCCCGGCACCAACTCATGGCGCCTCAACCACCGCACTCAATTCAAACAGACAACAGTCGTGTTGACCTCCCGGTTCGATGCCATGTGTCTCTGCATGCTTTTGCTCGCCTCAGTGTACGCCCGCTTGTTATCCTTCTTACCCTGCCGCGCCGCCCGCCGCGCCTCCTTCACCGCCGCCTTCCGTGCCTTCTTCGCACCCCCGCTCTCCCCCTTGGCCCTCCCCGCACCCAAGTTCACCGCCTCCTCCCCGTCATCACTCCCGCTGCCCTCCGGGCTCTCACCGTGCCCCCCGCCGTCCCGCCGCCTCTCCACCGGCAGCCCCGACTTTGCCGACAGCACCACCGGGGCAGCCCCCCCGCGCTGGCCACGGGGGCCTCTGCGCCGCTCCTCCGCGAGCCGAGCGGGGTGGTTGAACAGCGTTGACCGCGTCGTCACCGCAGACTCGCAGTCCCACCGCTCCTCGCGGGGGGGCAGGTCGCGCACATCCCGCACCATCGGCCCCAGCGTGTCACCGTCGCCGCGGCGCTCTGCCGCCGCCTCATCCGCGGCCTGGAAGCGGCGGGAGGCGGCGAGCGCCTGCACCCGCGCCACCGTCTCGTCGTCCATCTGCTCCATCTGCTCTGCCGTGAGGCCCTCCATCTTGTAGTACAGCGGCAGCTCTGCCTGCACCCACATACTGCGTTCAAGTGGCCCCCAGCATGCACAGCGCGCCCCGGCCAATGCTGGCCTGTCCGCCTCAGTCCCCCAGCACGACCGGCCAGGCGCGTGTGACGATGCAATCACCGCAGCACGCCATGCTGAGCACGACACCCCGACACGCACGCAGCGGTCCATCGAGCATGCGTTGGCATGACCGGACATCCGCGTGCCAGCTGTCAGCAGCGATCCCCTCACCGGAGTCACATGCAGCGACACGAATGCAACGGTGTGGCATGGTGATGATCGGCCGTCTAGTGGGCAGCCGCGTGCCGCCGAGCCGGGCCCGTGCCGCCGCTCGGTCGCCAGGATCCGGGCGTCACAGGCGCGGCATCCCGTGACCGGGATCTGCCCATTCGACTGCCGCGCACATCAGGTACACAGCACACAGCACGGGCGTCGATGTTGGTGGTCCGGCCAGAGTGTGCGCTGCGGCCATTCCAGGAGCCACAGCACAGAGCGTGGGGAGGGCGCGCACCACCTTGCGGCCATTGCGGTGGCCCTTCCGGAACTCGGCCAGCGCCGCCTGCAGCCGCCCGTCGTCTGCGGCCCACCCCGCCCGCGTGCCGGCGCCGTCCGCGTCGCCGTCCGCCTCTTCGTCGGCGCTTCCAATCTCATCGTCATTGTACTCGACGTCCATGCGTGCGATCAGCCGCTCATCAGCGACCGTCTGCGCGTCGGTGCGGTCATGCCGTGCGGCGCGCCAGAACGAGTCAGCAACCGACGCAGGGCCCCGACGCGTCGCTCGCCCGGCCCTGCATGCGTGTCCGCACTCAGCCCACACCCTCCCGCAGTACAGTACAGGACCTCCCAGCCGATTCTGGGCTCGACGCAGACATGAGCGGCCATGCGTGCAGCGCATACATCCCAGCCGCGGCTGAGGTCCACATCGACCGAGATTAGCAGCGGGTAATGTCATGCATGTGGGTGCGAGGCGTGCGACGGCGCACTGCTGCTGGGCTCGTGGCCGCTCGTCCGCGGACACCAGGCCCCCGGCGTCCTCTCCATCAGACCAGCCCTCCTCTCCAGAATCACACTCGTCGTCGCTCGAGGAGCCATCCGCGGCGGCGGCACGGGCACCTGCGAGTCTCGCCGTCGCGCGCCGTGCCGCGGCCGCAGCCTGCGCCGGGGACAGCGCTGTGGCAGGTGCGGCGGCGGCGGTGGAGGCTGGGTCTGCAGCGGCTGGGCCCTGCGCCGAGGCGATGAAGTCATCGAGCAGGTCGCCCTCCCCGAGCGCCGCATCCGCCTCTTGGCCCTCGTCTGCCACGACGTCGTCTGTCGCCTCCATGGCTGACATCATCTCCTCCATTTCCTTGACAGCCGCCAGCTCTGCAGGAGCTTCTTCCCGGTTGAGGAGCAGCACGTGCGCTTGGATACACGGTGTGCAGCAAGCGGGTGAAACAGGTGTGCATCTGATGGGGTCAGAAGCGCACGGGCGACCTTTTCAGCGTTGTGGACGTTCCTGGAGAACGCAGACACGGTGCGCTGATGCTCTTCTGCGGCTTCCTGTGGACATTGGCAGTGGTGATTGCTCGCAAGCGGTGCTGAGAGACGCCGTACCACAGTGAGGCAAGCAAGCACGCACCTCTTGTTCGCTGACCTCAGGTGCGGGTAGAGCAGAGGCGTCGATAAAGGCGACATCTTCTGGGGGGGGTACAAATTCTGGTACACCAGCTTCTGCACGCAGGAGGCTCCTGACGCGATGCACGTTCCCGTGGATGCTCAGCGGCACGGATCGAACGACGCTGATGCTCTCAACCAAAGCAGTTTGATGTAGCAGGCTCACCTTCGTGCTGCACTTCGTCTGTGGGCTCATCCTCTGGGATGGACGTCGGAATGATGAGCATCTGCCTGCGTGTTCCCGCTGCGCGCATGTGCTTGAGATAATTGTACCCGTCATCCGGGAGACCCATGCCAATAATCTCTTGCCTCTCCTCCTCTGATGGAGGCGCATCGGAGTCTTCATCGTACATGAACGACATCGGGTGCCGCGAGCTGGTAGATGCCTCGGCCTCATCCGCACGCTGCCGCATCTGATCGTGCGAAACAAACTCGAACGGGTCGTCACCATCTTCATGCTCTTTATACACAACGTGGAACGTTGTCGCGCGTTTCTTGTCAATGAATGCTTTCTTGCGAACCATGTCGAGGACGCTTGCTTCTACTGCAACAACACTGGAGTAACCTGGAGTGGAGTAGTAACCTGATCCCAGCCCTTTCAACCAGAACATGCGAGGATATGCTGAGCTTGTTGGTCATATTGGACGGTGTCAGCTGGCGCTCGCGGGTGCGACGCACGGTGGACGGCGGCTTCTGGTGACAATGCATGACCTGCACACGAGGGCTGTGGCGACAACTGAGAGTCACTGGCCACAAAAGCAAGCTGAATTATACCTCAGTCTTGCGCGTAAATTTCGGCAACGTACCAGTCCCCTGCAGGTTGACAACAGCGGCAGGATACCGCTCCACACTGACGCAGATTCAGGACAAACGAGACAGCCTCAATCAGCAGGAGCCACCACATATAAATGCCACTGTTTTACAATCAGTCAGGTCCGATGCCGTGATCACTTTTTTGCAGTAAGCCAGCTAGGAAACATCACCGCGTGTCCCGTACGACACCAGCGGCGCTACCCTCCCAGGCCCCCCAGCCCCGACCCCCCCCTCCTGCGGGCATCTGTGCAGGCTACACTCGGCAGAATCCTACATCTCAGACTGCTCCCGCGCCCAGGCTCGGCAGGCATGGCTGCCGCTCCGCCCGGCTATCCACAGGGTGACCCGTGCTTCGGCGACCGCCGGGGCTGTCACGCCCGGTCTCGCCTCGTTCACGCGGACGATGCACATCCCCGTACTTGCAAACGCAGCTGCATCACTCCAGCCCTGCCCGGCAGTGGCATGCATGGCATGGTCCATGGACCGACTGGCGTCGCCACGCTCGGCCCAACGGCCTACGGCGGACTGCCCCGGCCACCCGCAGTGAGGGCGGCGCTCTAGTTGAGTGCTGTTGCCTTCTTGTTCAGTGCCGCGCCTCGCCCCTGCTGCGTTGGCGGCCGGGGCGAGCGGCACGAGGCCACGCTGTGTCGAGTGACTGCATCTTGCAGCACCGGGGCTAGGGCTGCTCGCGCCGACGGCCGCCGTGCTGCCCGGTTGCCTACGCGCTGAGGCTGTCTGCATTGCCGACCTTGCCGCCGTGGGAATCGCGCTTGACGAGAGCCTCGAAGCGGCGGCACCCAGCCCAGGCGATGAGCATGAATCCGGCGCACAGCATGAACATGACCGACAGCGGGTACGAGCTCACATTGTACAGCACGACGCATACAAAGAGGTTGAGGGGGATGCGGAAGCAGTTGATGAGGGTCGCCCGCATCTCGTCCGGGAGGTAGTGCGCACGCATGCGCATCATGCTTGGCCAGAACAGCCCGATGCAGACCTCAAACACGCAGAACGCGATGCACTGGATCATGCCCGAGGCGGTGATGTCCTCCAGCGGCGCATCATCCGGGGCCGCCCCGGGCTCCTGCACGCGGTGGAACGCGACCGGCACGGCCATGCATGCGGCGGCGAGGAGGAACACCCACTGCATGTAGCGCTCCGGGGCGAGGTTGACGGAGAGGAAGTGGCCGGCGACGGCGGAGCCGGCCATGGAGGCGACCATGAACATGGCAAAGATGTAGCCGTGCTGGATCTTCTCGCCGTTGGGCGACAGCGCGGGTGTCCACAGGAACACAAACGTGTACATCGCGCCCTCGAACACCGCCTGTGCACGATGGGCAGCTTGTTCGCACGTTGTGCAGCCCTTGCCGAGACAAAAACTCACAGCCTCCAGGAGTGATGTCGTGCTTTTGCCCGAACGAGGGCAAACCAGGCTTTGCCTGCACCTTGCGCGTGCCCAGCAGACCCCGCTGGAACGGCCGCCTGGGGATGTGCAGCCAGGGGGCCTGTGCAGCCAGGGGGCCTGTGCAGCCAGGGGGCCTGGACCTGAGGTGCGCGTGACTGGGGGTTGTGCAGGGGTGTGGAGGTGCGGCGGTGCAGCGTGCGGACGCGTGCAGCGGTTGGCACGGCGGGCAAGTGGCGGCAGAGGCGGAGGGTGGGCACCTGCATGAGGCCGAGGAGGAAGACCTTCCGGTCATTGCGGATGCAGTTGAGCGCCTCCGAGAACTGTGCGATCAGACTGTGGCTGCTCGCCGAGTTGCCGTAGTTCTCCCCCCAGGAGACAAAGACGATGATACCCCCCACGGCGAGCAGCACGGCGGCGGCATCGAACGGCGCCACCGGACCGAGCGCGAGCGGCTCCACAAGCGTGTTGGCTAGCAGCCCTGAGAGGATGGCGACGAGGCCGTTGCCCAGCATGACCGCTCGGGAGAATGTGTCCCCGAGCCAGTCCTCATCATAGCCTCGCTGCACAGACGCATTTGCTGGCAAGCCCACATGGGGTCGTGGTCGCGGACCAGGTACAGCGAACAGATCAGTGTACAGACATGTTTCGGAGGCGCCAGACGGCCCCTGCAGTGCTGCGCAATGGCACTGTGGCATCGCGCGCATCCTGGGCGAGCCAGTCACTAGGCGTGCATGTGGCACAGAGCGTCTACTGCGGCAGCTGACAGACACGTGTTGATCTGCGTCGGTCGTGTGGCGTCATACCTGAAGATGCTCTGATACAAGCCAAGACTCGAATGCGGAGAAGAGCAAGGATGTAGCAATTCCTCCGAACAAGCGCCCAAGCATCAGCACCCAGTAGCTGGAATAATGTTTGGTAAAACAACTTGCCATGTACGTCAGCACGTACACTAGACCTGCCAGTTTGCGGCCACTGCACATCAGTCAAGAGTGTCTCCAGCACAGACGAAACATGCGAGGCTGCACGTGCAATTCAGAAATGATGCAGCTCCCAGGCAACATAGGCGGTTCACATACATGATGTCATCGACCAGGCAGGTTGTCCGTCGGCAATTGCAAGCGCGTGTGCTACGCTCTGTACCGGGTTTTGGTAGGGAGGGAACACGCACTGTTTGTCAGCCAGTGTTCCCGCTATCGTGCCAAATACCATACTAGACCCGAATCCGGCTATGAAGAGCCGCCCGATATCCCCGACTTGGTAGCCATAGTGCTGATACAGGGCGTAAACGTACGGCCCTTGCAGCCAGTCCCCAGCTGCAAGACAGTTCCACATGAGATGCAGAAGGACAATGCATCTGTTCCAATTGATGGACTTGGGCAAGCGTACCCATCATGATACTGTACACAAGCAAGTAGTTGTCCCTGAACGACAAGAAGGACTTGTTCCCCGCGTACGGCTTGGGAGCCGCCGCGCTCTTGAACCATTCTAAACATGCTGTACATGCTGCAAGGACCAAGAAGGTGACTGCGTAGAACGGATTCATGACTTTTACTCAGGCCAAGGTGGCCTGCTCTGTCCCGTTGTACATTATTGAAGGGAAGAGACGAGGCACGCTTGGACAAGATGCGACACCGACTTCAGCAGTCAGGTGTGCAGAGCCGTTGGTGCGAGTCGCAACCCGTCAGAGTGGTACGTTGTGAAGACCGGTCAGCTCTGCACGGGTCCGGCTTCATTGTGATTCTCATGCATGCAACTCGAAATCGCGAGTGCCCCCGCGTGGCAGCAACGCCTTGTAAGGACTTGCAAGGCTGGATGTGGACCGTCCTTCCGGCCACGTCGGATGCTAGTCGGCTTCGGTAAGAGTCAGCCGGAGCCGGAGCTATCTGGCGCCAGTAACAGCTCTGATGCCTGCAGCGGATGTTGCAAGCTTGCAGGTCTACGCGCGCCTGGCGCCATGGCCGGGCTGCGTTGACTCTGACACCAGCAGTGAGATACAAACAAGCTCCAGACTGCTTATCACGTGTGCTAGCGTCCCTGCCGTGCTCTTGAGGCGTTTCCAGGTTGTGCGTGTGACGCCGGAGTTCAGATTCCCCAGAACTGTCGCAGCAGCAGCAGCCGCACCGATCAATGCGTTGTGCAGTTCTATTTTCATACTCTGGCCCCGCCAAGGAGATGTTCGAGCTCTCGTCTGAACTACCAGGTACTTGGAACCTCTTCACACAGCTTTCACCGGCGTGTGTTTGCGCCACTTGAGGCGTTTGTAGTCAAAGTACGACCGCAGGAGACCATTGTTGTCGAATTTCGGGTCGTCGCAGTTCATGGTTGTGCGTGTATCGTCTCCTTGTGATGGCCAGCTCGAACCAGACAGGATGGCTACTGCCATGGCAGAGCCTGCGATGAAGATATGCTGGAGCTGCTCTGCCGTGTATTGGTATTCAGGTCTTTCTCAGAAGCGGGTAGGCTGAGGATGCTGTGGCCGGTGATCATCGGCATTGGTTGTGCACAGGCTTCCCCACTGCACAACGCACGCAGGTCTACCTGCAGAGTCCACGCACGTCCGCATTACGCAATGTTACCACCCGGAGAGGAAGACCTCCAATAATTGCATCGCTTGGCCTTCAAGCTGGGTACCACATGGGATCCAGGCCCTGCTTGGGTCTAGTGGCGGGAGGGAACACACTGGCCGCATCAGATGTTGTACCAAGCGCTTCAAACCTTGATTCCCAGAGCGACGCCCCTCATGCCATCCATTGGACATTGGGGATCTGGCATGCCGATCCCTGTGCCCGAGCACCATCAGAACAGGTGAGTAGCTGCCTTTCAGAACCGCTCTTCGCTGTCTCAACAGATCGTCTCTGCTCCAAAGTTCGTGTGCTCTACGGTCTTGGTCCCATTGCAGTACTGACGGCGCAGCAAATGCTGACGGGCCCAGTCACAGTGGCCGGAGCAGCCACCGTCGCGCTGCGCACCTGATGCACGTGCATCATGCATACAGACAGGGAGCATACAGCCGCAGAGGGCTACCAGGGGCCTCCTCCTGCAGCAGCACTCCGGCAGCGTCAGCGGCGACCGGGCGGCGACCCTCTGCCGCTGCAGCGTTCCCATCGCCGCGCGGCTGCTGACGCCAGCCTGGCCGCAATGCACACCAGCGTGGCCACAGCAGTCTCTCCACTGATGTACCGCTGCAGGGGCAGAGTGTTCGCCGGCCGGCGGAGGGGGTCATGCGGAGCGCTGGACAAGCATGATACACCGCACAAGCCTGCCGAGCAGAGTGAACAGCGCATCTGGCATCTGCGCCGATGGTGGCGGCCGCGACTGGCATTGCTGCTGATTTAACCCTGGAATTTATGAACCGGGTTTCCGCATCGGCCAGCGCGTGATGGCTTGGTGAGGGGGTGTGGCCTGTGGTCGTGCAGACTGGCGGGGTGCGACGGTCACTGCGTTGAGGCTGCTGAGTGCTGTCTACTGTTCTGAGCGTTCTGAATCACTGGCCAGGTTCACTGGAAGGTAGATATAGATCAAAACATCGGGTATCACGCCAGACCCGAGCGGGCATCGGGTACAGAATCCCTGCAGGCAGGCGCGGACAAAGGGGACGGAGGAACCGCAACCACTGGGGCGGGGGAATCACATCTACGAAGCTGTTGTATGGTTGGGGGTAGAGAGTAGCCAGAGGGCGAGGTGCAGCACCAGTGAGCCATGCCCTGACGACCGACCAGTCCGGGAGGCTGACACCACACGTACCGCTACAGCACGGCGAAGCTGAAGAGGCTAGCAAGGAGTCCAACAAAGATGCAGTACACACAGATGATGCAATATGTGTCAATGTCCTTATGGATACGGCGATGTAATCATACATACAATATAAAACATGACGCAGCTGCCCCCTCAAGTGCCAGGACAGGGTCGTGGAGGAAGGGGACGGTGCGGGCTGATGCAACATCAGCGCACGTGCCGCCAGCTGGGGATGCGCGGGAGATGAGATGACACCGCATCCAGCACTGAAGCGGTGGCACACAGGACGCCCCGGCGGAGACACTGTAGCCCATGCATGCCGGCAGGGTGCGTGACGCACGCGCGCGACGTCACGAGGTGCTCCACGGTGTGGTCGGTGCCAAAGTCAACCGGGCGGTAATGAATTTGGGCGAGGTATCGCGGCGTTCCGGAAGGCCGGAGGAGAGTCCGTGGAGATGCAGGGGGTGTGGCGACCGCAGTGACGCTGTCGGTGAGACTGCTGCGGGAGAAGGTGCAGTGCAGGGGCGCTCAAAGAGAGTCATCGAGCCGCGTTCGGGCTGCACACTGCTGTGGCCGACCGGCGGCGCTTTCGCAAGCGACCGTCAAGGGGTCGCCAACGGCACCTCAAGTGTAGACTGGCGTCAGAGCAGGCGCCTGGACCCACGCCGCGCTGGAGAAGTGACTCATCGCGGATCCCCGCGTGGACAGCGGCGTTGCTGAGGGGCCGTGCAGTGTCCGCGGCATTCCCGCCGCGCAGAGTCAAACCGCATTGCCGTGCCACTCATGACGCTGTGCGACGGCGGCACGAGTTGTGGTTGTGAGGCATGAAACAGACGTGCGTGCCGCATGCACACACGCGCAGCGTTTGCGATCGGGCGGCGCTGCGGCCGGCCGAGGCCGCCGCGCGCAAGCTTGACACATTTGAGTATCGTGCAAGCGGCTCATGCACACAGCCTCGTGCGCCCCATCCCAGTTGGTGTGCCTCTACGCATCCAACGCGAACGGGTCGCCGAGGGTATCCCTAGAGGTCCTCGCAAGCGCTGATGTCGACTGTGGCCCCGACGCTGCCTGCGCACCCCCCTGGTCATGCATGGATGTGGCTGTGGTGTCACGTATAGCACCACCATGTGCAGCACGCTCCAGACGCATTGGATCCTCAGATCCCCCTCCCATCACGCATGCATCATTTCCATGCATTCAGCACGGCCCCCAACTCGGGCTGGCTGGGGTGTTTTCATGTAGGGTATGTTGCAAGGAGCTGTGTGTGCGCTTTGCCCGGTGTGTTGCCCGGTGTGTGTGCGCTTCGCAGTTGCAGCATCTGTGTGTGGGAGAGCGTGGCTAGTGCTGAGCTTACGCTGCTGTTGGTTGATTCCATGACTTTGTCCACGTTGTGGTTTTGCGCTTGGCACCTGTTGTAACTAAACTACTCTGAGGGCGCAAGGCTTGCAGGATGACCGAGCCCGCAGTCGCCGTGTCGACGTGCACCTTGGCGACGATCACCTCTAACACGCCTCCCACGCGATTGAGACCGAGACCCGCCGCACGCTCGTCCGCGTGTTTGGTACGGAGGTGGTGCAGGGAGTGGGGCTCGGGGTCGTCCACGGCGGCTTCTTCATCCTGCCGGAGGTGACGATGCGGCGTATCCGCGACGCCAACACGACCGCAAACACTGGCCTTGTGGAGGCGCTGCGCGGCGCCGTCGGCATCCGCCTCAGCGGCACCAGAGAGATCTACAGCGAGGCAGCTGGCAGCATCCACGACAGCACGCTCCACAGCGTCCGCTACGGCACCGCCTGCACCGGCTCGGATGCGTTCGGCGACTGGTTCGGCAACGCTCACAGCAACGACGTGCGGCACTGCGACCACCTCATGCAATCCACGCAGACCCTGGCCGTGTGCAGAGGACTACACTGTCTACCAGGCCCCATGCCTGCGCTCCCGCCCCGATCCAACACATGTCCTCATTGCGCCCACGTGCCTGGACTGGATGCGGCCCCATCGCAACCCGGCGGGCTCGTTTCAATCAATGCATGTGTGGCATGCACATGCTGTCATGGATACTGGCCGATCCATGCGACGACTGCTTCGTACGCTGCACGTCCACATCCCTGACGAGCTGCTTGTTGAGGCGGGGAGACTGCAGCCGCAGGTTCGCGCCAAGCCGGTGCGGCTGGTGCTGATGCCGATAGATAATTGCGTCAGTGGTCCAGTGGTCGAAGGACGATATCAAAGCTGAGCCCTTCTTCTGAAGGTCTTGGAATCGATTCCGCGTGCCCTCCCCGGGTTTCGAACACAATCGCACTCGACCACCTCGCTTAGCACGGGAGAACGCCCTGTGAGTTGCGTGCGGTTGCCTGAGGGGGGTGTCCAGGTGGTTTACCCCCTTGGCCCGTGGTCGCGGTGTCGTAATAGGGCGACAGTGCCGGGCATGCATGCATGGCCGCGGTGCTGCTAGCCACTATTGTATGCATGGAGG
>JAUMHO010000003.1:161725-181677 GCA_032360965.1 Ulva armoricana
TCACAACCCTAAGCAAGGTATGCTGCGCTGTCTCCCTGCGTGTATGTAATCTGTACCAGACGCCTGCGGGCAGAACCCGCCTATGAGTTACAACACGCGGTTATCCAGAGACGTCAAGGTCCTTGTCGGATATGGCGAGTAAGTGTGGACCCAGGCGGTGTCGAACGGAGCGTGGTGCTGCGGCGTTCGACACCGCCTGCCGCGAGTCTACTGAAGTCGCCTGGAGTGCCGCTGGCGACAAGCGCCGGTGTTCCTTGTTGTGGCTCATCCTACCGCGGGCTGTGTGGCTGATTCTGCCATACGCTGCAGCTCTCATCAAGTGTGCGTGGTTCCCGAGTTTGCAGTGCGCGGGTAAGAGTGGGCGCTTCTTCAGGAGGCTGCTAGCGGGTCTGGCGAGGAGAACGCATGCATGGGGGTGCGGTCATGCCCAATGCTTGTTGGCGGACGTGACTGCTAACTTGTAACTCAGTTGAGCTTACCTACCTTTTTTTCTGTAAAATGAGAGACAGTGTACCGAAGATGATGACTGACAAACGTGGGCATGACGCCACACCAACGCTGGCATCAGCCACAGCGCCTAGTGGTCGACAAAGCAGTGCCAGTACCATAGCGGTCACAGGTGTACTGCGCAGGGAGTGCAGGAGGCACTTCGCAGGAAGGTTTGGTGACAAGCCGAGCGCGAAGGGTCGACCATCAACCGGGATCGCTCCTGGGTGTTTTTGGGCAAGCCATGCCGCATGCATCAAGCAAGCAGCCCGCGACGAGGCGCCCACTCCGTCCGGGTGAAGGTGGCGGCGGGTCGCAGGCAGGAGGTGCCACTCCGCACGAGCAACTCAGCTCCACCAGGTGTGCCATGGTTGCGCCTGTCACCAGGTTCAAACATAACCATGCCACCTGTCAGAGCGCAGACACGATGGTCGGCAGTGTTGGCCACTCAGCGCAGCGCCTGGCCCAGCGCGGCCGGCGGTAATGAGGCGCCCGCAGGGGCTGCACGGTGTCTGACGGCCTGGGGCAGAAGGCGGCGAGGGAAGCCGAGCATGCCTGTCCGTCTGCAGAGTGGTTCCATGGAGCCATCACTCTCGGCGCATGTTACAGCGCGGTCCTTGTACTCTGTGCAAGGACGGAGAGACAATATGCCCCACACAACTTGACGGTTTCCAACCACGATGTGCCAATGCAGCCAGGGCTGCAATCAGGACTGCCAGGACATACTGGACACGCCCCACGGCCACACCATGAACACCCGTTTGCTTTGAACCTACCACTGCACCAGAGACGCGGGGTGTGCCATGGCCTCGCATGCAGCCAGCCTGCCCGTCAAAGGTGGCCACGGTGATCCACGCCTCCCCCTGCTCCCGGTGCACGTTCTTCGTGTCTCGCATCACCGCGTCCACAGCAGTCGCGCCACCTGTGGCCACAGGCGCCACGATCCAACATCCCCGACACCAGCGCGCATGCACTTGCCCGGCCCGCGGGTGCCCATGTGCCAACCGACATCCAAACGCGAGGCGCCAGCGCGGCGGGCGCCCTGCGCAGGCTCCAACTGCTTCTGCGGCGCGACCACACAACCCCTCTTCCTCTCACTCTCCACAGCTTGCACGCGGTCATGCGTCCTGCATGCCTGCCGCCAGCTGCCGAAGCCGCTGCTGCATGTCGCTGCTCGCTCCGGCGCCCGGCGTGTATGCCGCCTCCGCGCGCCGGGCGCCCTGCGCGGCCTCAAACTGCTTCTGCTGCGTGACCACACCCCTCTTCCTCTCACTCTCCACAGCTTGCACCTGCACACCCACCGTGGCGTCCAGACCGGAAACCCTCATCCGCGGCCCTCCCTCGCGCGCAGGTCCCCCGGCAGCGCAGTTCTGACAGCCGGCGGGCGCAGCCGAGAGTGCACCCTTGCTTGGCACAGCACTCATGGCACCCGCAAGCGACAGCCGACGTCAGTGCCCACAGCCCCTCCCGTCTCTCAATCGAGCGGCCTCAAGGTCGCATGCGCCTGGGGCCACATGGCGCAAGCTCAACAGGAGGCGTCTCGCCTGCTGCACCCCAACGCCGCCAACGGCCACGTGTGCTTTCGACTGTGCAGCTGTTGCCTGCTCATCCTCCCACCGGACCCGCGACATGATGGCCTCCACCCTGTGCGCCACACCCTGTGCGCCACACCCTGTGCGCCCCACGCTGAGCGCCCCGCTGCCACCAAAGCCCCTGCATCTGCCAGTCCCTGCAGTACATGACATGTCTCGCAGGGTCGGCCACTCTGCCCCAGATGCCACCCGCCCGCCGCTCGCACCTGCGCTCGCACCCACCTGCATCGGCCTCCAGCAACAGTGCACGGCAAAGCCCGCCTACTGTGCCGGCACTGCCTGCGGGCGCGCAAAACCGTCCACAGCGCATGCACGCGGCCGCACCTGCTGGTGCTCGTGACGCAGCGCGTCGAGTCGCGCATCGTACTTCCGCACAAACTCGCGCTTGTTCCGCAGCGCCTGCTGCGCGTGCCGCAGTTCGGTGGCGCGCACGGCATGCCGCGTGCGCTCATGCACGGTCGCCTCCTCCAGGCCCACCTGCTGCCGTGTCGCCGCCTCGCGCTCCGCGCCGGTGCGCTGCGACAGGAAGCGCTTGCGCTCCACCTGAAGCCACTGCCGCACATCAAGGCTGGTACGTCAACCTCAGAGCAAGGCTGGCTGACAGCAACCGGTGCGTGAGAGGGGAACCCGCGTGGGCCAGGCAACGGGGGGGGGCACGGCAGGCCCCGACGGTTGCACGCTCCCCTTTGCGAGACCGGCTCCCACCGGGGTCCTGATCCTAGGCCGTGCGCAGCCCGCACACATCGCGCCCATGCACGCTGTCCACACAAGTACTGCTACGCCAGCTTGCGGCAGGAGGCCACCCCTGCCACCTCCACAGGCGGCTGCAGTGGACGGTGGAGCCACGGCAGCAGGCACGCGGCCCATGCGTGGACAAGCACAGTTGCGCTCTGCGGAGGCCATCAGCACCTCCACGCTGCAGCAGTGACACTGCGAACGGTGTGCTGTGATGTGCGGTGAGGTGCAGTGAGGCGGGCGGGGGGTTTGCACCTCCGAGGCGCCGGCGGCCTGCTGCTGCTGCACGAAGGCCACCCGCTTCGCCTCTGCAGCCTGCTGCGCCCGCTCCTCGGCCTGCGCGCGGCGCTTGTCCGCCAGCTTCTCCGCCACCTGCACCACGCGGTCTTCCCGCTGGTGCTCTGCCGCTGCTGCGGTGGCCTCCGCCGCTGCGGCGGCGGCCGTGCGGCGGGCCGCCGCCTGGGCCGCTGACAGCTGGCGCACATGCCGCAGGTACTCCGCCTTGCGGGTCAGCGTCCCCACCCGCTCCTGCTTCTTGCGCAGGATGTTGGCCCGCGCCACCGCCACCTCCTCCTTGCGCTGCATCTCCACAAACTCCAGCCGGGCCCTCAGCTCCTGCAGGCGCTCCCCCTCAGCCACAGCCCGCAGCGCGCACCGCGTCACGCACGTGCGGTGGCCCAGGCCGGTGACCGGCAGCACCCCACGTGCCTGACAGGGCATGCACACGCAGGAGCAGAACCCCCCCAAGGCACCGGCATGCATGTGACAGTGCATGATTCCAAGGTGAGGTGCGAGGCGGCGGGGGTGCAGCACCAGGATGCTCATCTCCTCCAGCAGGCCGTGTCCTCCAGTCTCTGTCGGATTGAAACCCGAGCCCTTGGGCATCGGCACTCGCTCTACCGCCCTGATCTGCCGAACGAGGTCCTCCCGCGTTCGCCGCTCAGCGGCCGCGGCCTCCGCAGCGCGTGCCGCTGCCGTCCGCGCCGCTGCCCGCTGCTCGGCCGCCAGCTCCGCTTTACGCTGGGCGTTCCGTGCCTGGGCCCCCGCAGCGCGCGCGCGCTCCTCTCGCACCTGCGCCGACTTGGCCGCGTTTGCCGCCGCCGCCGCCGCTGCCGCGCGCGCAGCAGCGGCGGCCTCCGCGGCGGCTGTGGCCTTGTGCTCCCGCGACCTCTGCTGCCGCTCTGCGACCTGCGCCCCCGTGGCGGCGATCACCGCAGCACGCGACTGCTTTGCATCCTCCCGCCGCTCATTCAAGCGGTCCAGCCTGCGCGCACGCATGAGGTCCAGCCTCCCACGGCAGGGCTACAGCAGATGCACTTGGGTTTGGCCGGCAGCGTCCTGGACACACGCAGCGACGTCCGCACCTGGCCTGTTCGTCTTCCGCCTGGACCTGCGCGCGCCACGCTTCGTGGCCGGCCTCGTCCCGCAGCTCAGCCTCGTAGCGCTGCAGTGCCGCCGCTTCTTCGCGCTGCCGCCGCCTCAAGACGGCGTCCTCTCGCAGGATGGCGGCGGCGTTCACACGCACCTCAGCTGACGGGGGAGGCGGCGGCGGCGGCCGTGGCGGCACCGGCGCTGACGCCGCAGCAGCCTCCGAGTCCAGCTGCGCGCGCAGCTGCTCCACCTTTTTGGTGCCGGGCCGCTGGTCGCTCCGCAGCAGCGCGGGGCCCTTGCCAAGGTCCGGGTACTTTGAGTGGATTGCTGCGCGGTTCTGGGACCTGCAACGCGTGTCACCTATCCCTTGGCTTGTGTCAGCGATATGGCCGCAACTTCAATTCTGCAGACGCTATCATCGTTCTGCACATGCGAGCCACTCGCTGGGGAAACAGCCGGAAAACAGCCCTTTCCGGCATCCAGGATTCCGGGCAGAGCGTGCTCTCCTGAAACCCACCAAGCGTGGCCTCCATAAACACCACCAGTGGGCCTTGAACCAGGCGGCATGTTGTGCAGGTGCTTCTTTGTGTGTGACCCGAGAAGAGTGCAGGGCGATCGCACTGCATGCACATGCTGCCACCAAGCCCTGTTGTCGACCGCCTGGCATTCAAACATGAGCCAACATGACAGAGGCCGTCACTGACTCTAGCATGACTGGTCGTGGGGGTCAGACCTGCAGCTCGGGTGGGGCCGAGGCATCGCGCTGGAGCGCACCTTGCCTCTTCGATTGCGGTTTCCTCCTTCGTTGGGCCGTGCGGCCGCTGTGGTGCAGGCTTTGCCACGAGCGGGGGGGGCGGGTGAGCTTCCTCCTCTGGCTCAGGCATAGGCCGTGGCTTCTGGGGTGTGAGGTTGAACGGCTCAGGCTTGGTGTGCTTGCCTGCCAGAGTCACGGTGAAGCCAGGCCCGTCCTTCGCCGCGTCCGCCGCCTTCGTGCTCAGATAGAGCTGATGCTCTAGGGACACAAACAAAGGCTCAAGTGCTTGGCGATTGGAGAGAAGGCGATCTGCATGTCCACAATGAGCATCACCTCTGACGCCATTTGCCGCACGCCACGCGAGTGCTGATGCAGCATGCATTGGCACGGAACAGCACCTATACACTCTCTGACAAACTCGCGGTCGTAGGTCTTCAGCCATTCCTCGCCAAGGTCTTCCTCCACATGCTTAGGGTCAAACAAGAACTGGAGAAATGGGAGCATTTTCTGCGCAGGCTGAGACGACACGAGCATGGCAAAGTTGCTGACCCCCAGATCCAGAAGCCGGATGACAGCAAGGTATGTAAAGAGGGAGTAGGTAGTGCGATCCTTTCGCAGGACCACTCCACCACAGAAGTGATATAATGCCGCCAAGGTGGACTTGATCATTGCATTGTACCTATCAGTGCCGTACACCGCCTGGCGAAGGAATGTTGCATCCGAGATGTCTACGATCTTCAAGGTCCGCAAAGATTCGTCAATGTGAGCATCAAGCGTGACCTGAGCTTCGTTGAACGTACTGCACAACTCCTCTGCGACCTGCGTGTCACCAGTCACACCCAGCTGTCAGTACAGACCACTTCCATAGCCCAAAGCGTGAATTTCTGTGACACACGCTTAAAAATGTAGCTCTACACACTGTTAAATACCTCGATCAACCTTGCTGGCCCCAAACATGTCACTGCGCGGGGCTCGGGCTCTGCTTCGGGACTGCTGGATGCAGACTGTTCCTGCATGATGATCTCAGATACTGTGCCGCTCAGCAGCAGCAGCCTAAATTGAGGTATACTTGAAACGGAAATACGACGTCGCTTATCTGTTGGCTGTTTTGACAACACGGCGGTCGGCTGTTCGCCAATCAACAATCAAGGAGGAGACGTGATGCAGGCTATGGTAGCTTACGCGACGAGACGGCGTATGCGGCTGCGTATCATTAATATGATTCTAATATCCTGCAGGTTGTTGCCTCCATCTTGTTCGGGCTGGCACAGCAACCATATACTGTGGCTTCCGGGACAATTGCGGTGCTCAGCATCTGCCTAGACAGGTAAACATGCAGATGCTATGCGCACGTGATGCACAATGCTCACAGTAAGCTATGTCAGTACCTCTCGACGTGGCGGTACTCTTCCGTGGCTCTCGTAAACCCGAATTTCCCGTTGCGGTACATATCACACTTCCAGCACCCGGTTGAAATCGATTGAGTAGCATGTCCCAAGCGACGGACGCAGAACGTAAGGAGTTCTTTGAAAGGGCTCGTAGGCAAGCCGAAGAAGACTACCAGAAGAACAAGCGCGATGCATCCGCACTCACGCGCTGGGGTGGAGCGCTGCTGGAGCTGGCAAACTACATGCCGAGCGACGAGGCGCCGCAATACGTTGATGATGCTGTTAATAAATTCCAAGAGGCTTTGAGCATCGACCCAAGGCGGGATGAGGCTCTGTGGTGCCTCGGCAACGCGTACACAAGTCAAGGCTTCTTAAGCCCACAGAAGATGAATGCTATGGAACTTTTCTCGCGAGCAAAGGTATGCAGTGTTCTGCAGCCTTGCTGTGCGTTTACTTACTCGTCTGCGCTGATATCGAGACTGCAATGCTTCAAATCGGGGCCGGCGCAGCCCCGAGTCGATAGCTCATCTTGCTGCAATCCTTGCATCAAAGGGTCACAGGCACCCATGTGTTTGTATGAGTGCCGGTTGATGTATTGTACCGCTCCGTTGTGGCTGCATCACTCCCATATCACTGATGCAGGATTGCTTCACCAGCGCCCTGCAAGAGAAGCCAGACAATCCCATCTACAAGAAAGGTCTTGAAATGACAGGCAAAGCCCCCGATCTGTACGATGAAATCCAGAAGCAGCTAGCCCCTCAACAGAGGCCTACGGCATCAAACACTTTCTGGTTTGATGTCCTGGGCTACGTGACGATAGTCGGACTACTTTTCGGGGTCTCGTACTTTGTCAGCTTGATGAATCCACAAGCTGGCGGCACCCCCGCTCCTAAGCAATAGCAGTGTCTGTGGCTCATTAATAGACAGATCAAGCAGCGTGACATGTATCAGGGCTCAGCCACCGAAGCCCAGTTGGCGAGCATGAGCATGCCACAACCATGGCCAAAATCGCTCACAGTTGCAGCTACGAGTTGTGCCATGCGTACACAATCATCGGAGACGACCTGCACATAATCCACCTGCTTTCAATGGGTGCCGCCGTGCTTTGACGGGAACTGTCGTACCTTGTATTTAGGTCGGGGCTCTTCAATTTTGCATAGCTCATATGCAGACTTTTCCCTGTAAACAGGCTCCAATGAATACGTCAGTGCTGAGTCTAGTCGTCACACAAGCCAATGTGCAGCACAGTTTTGTGATACGACACGGTCGCTTGCTGGTGCAGTTTGCTGCGATGCATTCTGTGGGTTGCTGCGACGTATTCATATGTGTATCTGTGTGTAGCAGGGCTCGAGGCGCAGTAGGGCACTGTCAGCAGATGGTCTGGTGTGCGCATACAGTGGTGATCGTCAGAGCTTCTGGCCGGCGGTGCCACGTTGCTTGTGGCGGTGCTGTGCAGCGATCAGTGGTTGCAGGTGTTGCGTTCATCGCAAAGGTCGTCGTGTGTGTAAGAGTAGCTTTCCAAGTTCTGGATGTGCGGTTGTTAACATGGCTCAACTCTCATGGCAATTTGAAATCGTCCTGGATGCAGCAGCACCGATCGCGAGGAGCAGACGTACATTTCGGACAGTGAAAAAACTGGTAGGCTGTTCCAGATTATTTACCAAACATGTCGATGTTCGAAACGCATGCTTATCCGCATGCTGCTGTGCCTCTTAGCACGCACCCGTGGGTCCGGGTGTAGTTGTCTCGCAAACCAGACGTCCAACTGCCATGCTGGGCCTGTGAGTTCTAAAACACATGGGCGAGCATCCCCTGTGACCATCCTGCAGGAGCCTGAAAATGATGTCAGACCATGCGATTTCATCTTACGTTCTGGCTGAACCACTGCTGTCCCTATAGGGTCATGAGTGTTATAGGCTATGGGCGCCCGTCGCCACGAATACGGTAGGCGACCTCAGCTGCAGCGTGTTCTTCCAGCCGAGCTGAGACGGTAGCCAGCATGGATACCCTAGTGTTGCTTAAGTTACCAGCAAGCATTAAACACGGGCTAATTTGAGTAGTGTCGTCGCATAAACGATTTTGTGGCCTCTTTCATGCAGAGCTTCGCGTCAGTTGGCCACGCCTGCATTTCCGTTCAGCAAACAAGTTTAGCAGGCTGTGGACCCTCGATCAAGAAATAAAAAGTGTTCCTTGCTGTGTTTGAGTGTTTCCACATCTGGTGGGCATGGGCCACAAGTACGGCCGGTCGTTGGCCGGGCGTGACTCGGCCAGTAGACATGCGCCCTGCCAGCTCCGTCGCACACTATGTAAATCAAGAACACGCCGAACTTCGCAAGTGACTCATGAAACCGACCAGGTATCTAACGGCGCCGGAAACAGCACCGTGAGTGGATCGAGCGGGTCCAGCGAATGGTATCAGCAGTGGGACATGGCAGCTGTGCATGCCTACGAGGCACGCCGAGTCTTTATCGACTGCATCAAGCATGGGGAATCTAAGGCTGACATCGTCAAAGCTGCTCTGGCGATTGCTGCCGAAGACGATGCGATAGGTGCGCCTGCTCTCATGTTGACGTGTGCGGAGGATACGTCAACCGGTGTCTTGTTTCATCGCGAGAATGCTAGTACCCGATCCAAGCGCCTGAGGAAGGTGGCACCTGGACCTCGTTTGGTTGAGGCTGAAAGTGCTTCCAGCAATTCGATACCCTCACATCGAGCAACCACGCCTCGCTTCAACGCAGCAATGGCAGCGCAGCACCGGCAGGGCGGCACGCGTGCACACCGACTGCCCATCTGCAAGCCCTCCGTCCCTGCAACCAGCCTGTTTCAGTCCTGGCACTCCTGCATCATGGGGCCATGCACTTCATCCGATTTCGAGGTGGTGGTGCAGGAAACAGTAGTCGTGCTCACATAGGCGACGCGGGTGTGTTGCAGCATGAGGCAGCGGCAGTGTACATTTAACGCCGCTCCATGTCATTCCTCTTGTCTACATGCGCATCTGAGCGTTCTTGCGTGAAGGGCGTGACTGTGAAGAGTCAGACCCAGGAAACGGCTTGCCACTCGCACATGCGCCTGTGGCCCGACACAATGACGCCCCTCCGCCCTGCACACTGAGGCCATGTGAGGCGACGCAACCTCGTCCACCGCTGCTTCACTGTGGCTGGTAATGTGTCACCAGTCCTGCACGCGCCGGCTCGCATCCCCAGAACTGCCGCCATCTGGCCATCACACAGCGCACAGCACACGCCACGCTCCACCCCGCACCGCCTGCAGTGCGCGCAGCACCTCAGGCGGCCCCTCTGTGACTGCAGCGACGCACTCCACCGTCGCGTTCCCCATCAAGGCCTACCGGCAGCGCATCACGCGCCTAGCCGCGGAGTGCAGTAGCCACGCCCTTGCCCGCCTGCCGCCCGCTCCGCCCAGCACCGCGGTGGCCGCGGCCGTCTGCGACTTTCTCCGCGACCGCCGCTTCGCCATACCCGCCTGCGGCCGCAGCGCGCTACCACCGGCCAGCGTTTTGGACCACGGTGCGCACCTCTGGCCACCCGGCCGCCCGCCGCATGCACACCCACTTCAGCCCCACCCGCACCGCCTGCGGATGACGGCGCCACACCCCCTGGCGGCCCTCGCTGCCGCTGTGCCACGTGTCTATCTGGGAGACCCCCAGGGGGCAAATGCAGCTGCTGAGAGCAGACCTGGGGAGGTGCTCGCAAGGCAAGCGGCCGCAGTGTCGCCGCACGCACGCATGCCTGCCCATCCGATGCTTGTGGCGCACGCACCATGGTCGGCCTCATCAAGGCCCACAGCGTGCACACATGCCACCCTCGCGGCCGAACCTCCTCTGCAGCACCGCTTGGTGGTGGAGCTCAACCATCGAGGCCACGAGCCCCAACTCTGGCACAGCAGCATCTGTGCCTATGAGGCATCCAGGTTCTCCGGCACGGTGCCGCAGCCCGACGACGGCGCCGCCACCGCCGTGTGGGCGCGCTCGGCCCGCCGCCGCGCGCCTGCTGAGCCCGGCTTTGGCTGACGGTCGCGGGATCACCTGTCGCACCGACGTGCATGCGACGTCGTGCGCAGGTACATGTGGCTGCATGTGACGCCATCCGGCAAGTGTGTGCGTGCTGGCGCCGGCGGCATGCATGCACCGCCGGCGTAGAGAAGCCCCTGAGATGGCCGCCGGGGCGCGTGCATGAGAGCCGCGGGTGTTTGCAGCTGGCGTGTGGGAGGACCAGCGGGACGCGTACCTCCATGAGGTTCTCATCCGCCGCCGCGGCACGCCCGCCGCGATGGCCGTGCTGCTGCATGGAACCTTCCAGCAGCTCTTCCTTGACGGAGCCATCGACTTTATGGTCCGCATCGACTGCGGGTGCGCCCCATCCGCCCCAGCGCTGCCCCCGCTCCCGTGCCCTGGTTGCGTCACGCCCCCTGAGCGTGCACCGTGTGCAGCCGCACCGCGCCGCGCTGGGCATGCATGGTGTTGACGCGCGATGTTGCTCGGCGCAGAGCTGCCTGCGTTCAGTGCGAGTGGCCGGCGGCGTGCCTCTGTGCGAGCGGCACTGTGCCGCGCCGTGCTGAGCGGCGCGTCGCACGACCGCGCTCCACAGCTGTCGCCGAGTCCCCCCAACCCCCCACCCCGCACACATGTGGTCAGCCGCAGTGCCCACTCACTGAACCGATGCGCATGCGGCAGGCACGCCGCCACGCCGCCACGCCGCCTCACCGCCTGCACAGCCATGCCGCTCCCTGCCGTACACACACCCGGAGCATCAGGGCCCCACGCATGGGACACACAGGCGCGCAACCCGGCAGCATGCATGCAGCGATTTCAACGTGTTTCCGAGGGCGGAGCCGCTGCCGCTGCCGCGCGCGATGCTCGCGCAGTCGGGCGCCCTCCTCAACACATGCACCACCGACGTCCTCTACGAGACCCTCTCGCACCTCAAGCGTGGCTTCTGGCCGTATGCATGGGACACCGGCCTCGACTACCAGCGCGGCATGACCCTCGGCAGCTTCGGCGGCTTCCCCGGCGCTGCCAACGACGCCGTCAACGGCCCCGCCAGCACCTACATCCAGGCACCCCCCCTCTCACTCCCTGTCACAAACGCGCGGTTCATGTCCCTGCCGGCGGTTCCTGACCACTGCATGCATCGCACTCCACCACTCCCCACAGAGGCTGACTCGTCATGCGTACCCTGACGCCGTGGCTCCCAGCGCATGCACGATATCGCGTGAGTGGCGCCATGTCGCACAGGCCGGTGTGCGCTTCGAGGTTGCCCCGCCTCCTGACCAGTTCCAACCCCGTTCTCGAACTTGCGGTGTGTGTTGCCACGCATGCCCCCCTCCTGTGCCTGTGTGGGGCGACACAGGAGCGCCGGTGCAGGCAGTGTCGCGGGCGGCGCAGCACCGGCTGCGCCGCGGCATCTGGACGTCCCCCGGCGCCGGCGACATCCGCCGCGCCATCGCCGCCTGCGAACGCCTCGTGCTCCTCACGCACTGCTGCCGCAACCTCCCCGCTGTGGCCGGTGGCAGCGGCGCCGACAGCATCGCAGGGGACAGCATGCATGAGGTGCTGGAGCGGCGTGACCTGGGGGTGCTCTACGTGCACGCGGGCCTGCTGGAGGAGGGCAAGGTCGAGCTGCAGGAGAGCCTCCGGCTGGGGCCGGAGGTGGACGTGGAGGGTGTGAAGCTGGTGGAGCAGGTGCTGCAGCTGGTGGCTGAGGTGGAGCCGACTCCGGCGCAGGTCCCGCTGACTGTGGCCGCGTGGCTGCAGCGGCAGAAGCCCGACCCACGGGAGCTGGAGAAGTTCCCGCTGAGCTGGTGACCTCGCCCGCAGCACAGCTTGGTGGCAGTGGCACCTGGGCGGCTCATGTGCAGGGGTCTGCCCCAGATGCGTGCTCGTGGGTGTTGCTGGTCGTGGGTGCGAGGCCAGCACAAGGGCGAGGGTGGGGGTGGTCGAGTCCCGCTGTAGCAGAGTGCCTTGAAGCACAGGTAGCCACGCTTCCCGGTGACGTGGCCAGCACCTGCGAGCCTGGCGGGAAGCACGTGGGCCACCCGGCCCTCGTGGAGCAGCGATGTGATCACCAGCCACGTCCAGAAGCGCCGGTGGTGCTGCAAGAGGGCAGGTGCTGGGCCAGTGGCGCAAGGCTCCAACAGTGGCATGCATGCGTGGGCTTGGCTTGCGTGATGGTGGAGTTTAGTTGTGATGCCTTGACAGGGCACCAGGTGCCTCCTCAGCATGGCTGCTGGCCTGCGCAAGGCAGAGGTGGCAGTTATGCAGGGCATCCAGGTGGGTGTACACGATGCAGGGCTGGGGCTGCTGCGCTGGCCCCTCCTGGATTCAGGTGCTGGTAGCCCTCAGTTGCCATCCATCTCACTGACGCCGGTGCCACCTAGACCGTCTGTCCCGCACGAAATGATGACTGCTGGTAAATGGAGGGTTTACATGGCGTCAACGCACCTGTTCATCTCGAGATGATCAGATGCTGCCCGCGATGAGGCGGCCTGCCGCATGCAAGTGCGTTCGTTGAGCTGCTCGATGTGTGAACGGAACGACCTGTTCCGAGCGGGACATACGCACTAGCACAAGATTATGTAAACGTGGCTGCTTGAGTAGCAGCGCTTCCGGTTTGCATGCTCTCGATCTGCGGTTGCGAAGATCGTGGTACGGAAACAAATGCAGCGGCTGAATGACATGAGCCGCGTCACTACGCAGATTTGATCTTGAATGGGCGACAACCGATCCAGGCCTCGACAGAACCATTCTGCTGGTGAGCGTGACTTAAAAGAGAAGACTCTTTGAATTGTTGTATCCAAGCACGTACCCGTAGACGTTTCTGAGCGGCAACACGGTGACGTCGACGAAATACACGAACACCTGCGCGCCGTTTACGTGCTCTTTCCCTCTGGCCTGCTGCGACGACAAGCCCAGGTGCGCCGGACTCACTTTGAAACTACCTTTTACTCGTCATGGTGTTTGCGCCGGGCTTTGCAATTGACTGCGTGGCCAGGCCGCTCGCGATCGACGTCGAAGCCTCTTCGACGCTGCCATGCTACGGGACCCCTGCGTACATCGCTTTCATTTCCACCGAAACCCGTGGCCCCTACATTCCCAGATTGCTGCGTTTCTTGTTGTTGAAATGTGAAGCGGTATCGATGATGAGCATCGTGCGCGGCGAGGAGTGGCGCACGACGTCGAGATCACACATGAGCCGGCCCCCTGCCACGGCGAGGCAAGCGTCGCTCTCGCCTCGGATACAACTACATGCCTTCGGTTTCGTGAAGCACCGAGCGAACCTTTCCGTCACATTCGTGTGCTGCAGTGACCTGTCAACCAGGGCGATGCACAACAGCTGCTGGGCCTCCACCTTAGTCATCCGGATCCGCATGTGCACAGCTTACACCACGACCTGCCGCGATTCGTACCTCGGAGTGGATCACGCCCGACGCATCGCCACTGGAGGCACCTCCACCCGCAGGCTCAGCTCTGGGCTGCTGTGCAGGAGACTTGCACCGTCACCATGGCAATGACGACCATCACGCTGCTCGCTGCGGCTCTGCCGGCGGCGCTGGCGGACGGAGCGCCACCGAGTCTTTCCTTCAGCCGCGACCGCCCCAGCATCAGGCCGGCGGCCATCCCGGTGCCCCCGCCCGGCGGCAGCGGCATCCCCAAGCTGTGCAACCTGCCCTCCGACACGGGCCCTTGCGACGAGGACTTCCGGCGGTACTTCTTCCAACCCTTCCTCGGCTGCCAGCCCTTCCAGTACGGCGGCTGCGACGGCAACGCCAACAACTTTGAGACGCTCGCCGAGTGTGAGGGCGTCTGCCTGGGCCTCAACCTCCCCGTACGACCCCCCCGTGGAAACCACGCTAGTAACCACGCCAACACGTCGGCTCGAGAGCTATGCAACGTCAGATCTGGTGGCGTAAGGGCAGTGTTGGGTGCTCGAGTCCAGTGCAAGACCCGGAATGCTAGACCTGATAGGCGGAGATCTCGTACATGCATGAACCCCAATCCGTTCTTCCGTTGAGGCCTGTAGGCTGTTGCTATTCACTGCGCGGGAAGCCACCCTGAGACTCCTGCACTGCCGGCATCGACACCGGCCTCGTGCTCGGCGCGCCGCAACTGCGCGCATTCTGCCCCCCCTCCTTGAATACTGTGGCGGCTGATTCGCACACCAGCGGCGCAGACTCCGAGGCGGACGGGGTGCAGGTGTGTGAGCAGCCCAAGGTGCCCGGGCCATGCAAGGGCTCCTTCCCGCGGTGGGCGTACAACCAGGAGACGGAGCAGTGCGAGGAGTTCATCTACGGCGGCTGCGGTGGTAACAAGAACAACTTTGAGTCCCTGGAGGAGTGCGAGAAGCAGTGCGACGTGGAGCCCGTGCCGGTGCGCCCCTGTGGCCACGCCCCACAGTGCTGCGACTGCTCCGATGTCACGGCACATGCATGAGCCCGTGGAGCTTGCACGCGCAAGCATCTCCGCTGACGAATCTTCACGTCGAGTCACCCACTGTGAGCGGCCGCATGCTGCTCTCGGGATGGGGGCAGAGACACTTCACACCGGATGCCGGGCGTGCGTATCATGTGTGGCATGCATGCGCAGGTGTGCGAGCAGCCGGTGGTGATCGGCCCGTGCGACGGCGCCTTCCCGCGCTGGGCGTATGACCCGAAGGCCGGCGAGTGCACCGAGTTCAGCTTCGGCGGCTGCGGCGGCAACGACAACAACTTTGAGACACAGAGGGAGTGCGAGGCGGAGTGTGGTGCGGTGGACGACGTGTGCGACCTCAAGATCGACCCGGGCCCGTGCCGCGGCTCCTTCCCGCGCTGGGGCTTCAACGGCAAGGAGTGCGTGAAGTTCACGTACGGCGGCTGCCAGGGCAACAAGAACAACTTTGAGACTCAGGAGGAGTGCCAGGAGGAGTGCGGTGGCGACGTGTGCTCGCTGCCGCTGGTGGTGGGGCCGTGCGAGGCGCTCGTGCCGGTGTGGGGCTTTGAGGACGGCAAGTGCGTCAAGTGGACGTACGGCGGCTGCGGTGGCAACGGCAACCGGTTCGAGAGCCGCGTGGAGTGCCAGAGGGCGTGCGCCGACATCTGCACACTGCCGATCTTCCCGCCTGACCAGGAGGTGTTCTGCCGGGCGGCCATTCCGCGGTGGACGTACAACAGCAACAAGGGTGCGTGCGAGGAGTTCATCTACAGCGGCTGCGGCGGCACGGCCAACATCTTCGAGTCGGAGAAGGAGTGCTCCGCGGCGTGCGGCAGCGACTAGCCGCCAACCCAAACCTATGGGGCCCAGTCCTCAACACTAGAGCCAGAAACCGGGAGACTCTCTTTGGCAATGAAGCCCGACCGCCCCGCACCGGCGAGCGTCATGTGTGGAGAGGCAGCAAGTACGTGGCAGGGGGCGCAGGCGGGAACGGTCATGCGTGCGGGAGCCGTGCGGCATGCGGGAACGGTTGCGTGTGCCGGGGGAAGGTCAGCAGGTACAGCACAGCTAGCACGTGCTCTGCGAGTAGCTTCAAGGTCACCATTACTGGCTGATTGCGGGATGGTCTTTTCAGTCATGCGTGTACGGGTGCCTATGTACTTGCCAGCGCCAGTTTTCAGTTGTAGGTGCACGTGTCGAATCTTCATGTAAGCAGTTTGCATCAAGGCGGGTCCAGGGAGCTGTGCGCAGGTATCTGAGGTTGCCTCAGAGGCGGCAGCTGTTTCATGCGGTGCCTGTCATGCGTTTGCCGGTTCTCCAGGCACCACGCGCATGTACATGACACATTGTGCCGTTCTCCCTCCGGCCACCACATGTCGGGGCCAGCCCCTGCCAACACAGTTCCAAACGTGTTGACACGTTACTGGCAAGGGCCTGCATGTAGTGACGGTTTTCACCAATTTGCGCACACGCTGCTCATTCAGGCCGCCGGCCGCGCCCCATTCCACCAACTCCCCGAGCCTGCCGAGGCCCCCTTGCCACCGCCGTGCAGCACCTCCAATGCCACCCTTCCCGCAGGAGGCTGCACCCAGGCATGCAAGCACACACCTCACACCATCTCGGGGGGTCTCACTGTACCCAGCGAAAAAAACGACCCCATGGAGTGTGGGCTACCCCAAACACTATCTAAGCACTCTCTGCGCAACGGCCATGACGGCCGTTCACGGTTTAGCATTACATCAACTTCGGATTGATCACATGTGTGAAAAAACAGGAGGGGTCACCTCCGGATCCACTGCACAGGGCATCAACGTGTCGGAAGCGTGCGCGCAAGGAGGAAGATCTGGGCAGTAACACGTCTGCGATAGTATTTCGGGCGATTCTGCGCAGATTGGGGAACGTTGTTACGGGTGTGCAGGCATTTCTGGCCACTGATCAGTGAACGAGAGCTTGTTGCCTTGACCGGGCTGTGCACGTGCATATTGCCGCTGAAGCCACAACCTGTAGATGGCGCAGACTTTGGAACAGCATTGCCAGCATCGCCGCATGGCCGCGGCCGTACGAGAGCCGCCACATGGGGCACTGATCAAGGGAGACGAAAACGGATACAGAAGTGTCCATCCGGCAAGCGTCCGCGTTGCATACTCGCTAGGGGATGTTTATGCCTCAGACACATGTGTTTGTGTGGAATTAAAAGAGTAAGCGGACATAACCACGAATTGGACCAATACTAGGAATTATGCAAACTCTGGTTTGTGGCCCCTTTGAAGAGTTTCGGTTGCCACTATTCGCCTAGCTTCAAGCGCGACAAGTCCGGTTCTCAGCTGCGTTCACGGAACTGCATGTGTGGACCACACGGCTGTTGTCAGCAGCCCATCCAACTTGGATGATCCAATCGCGTTGTCCGCGCCGGTCGGCCCCAAAATGACCTTGAGCGCAGGCTTTCCACATCCTGCCATAAAATAACACAATAAAACCGCCAAACTCAAACGGGCATCGGCCACAGCACCCCTACCAGTAGGAGCAGACAGGTGCAGGACGAGCGCAGGAGGGGGCACAACCACAGGAGCAGCAGTAGGTGGATCCGGAGGCGCCACACAGTGGAGCCACGGCTTCAGGGCCGACCAATCGGGCGGACAGAAGCTGCGCATCGGTGCAGGAAGAGGCTGCCGAGTGCACACGACACAGGACACAGCCAGCAAGAACGCAGCAACCAGGCGTAGGCATTGATACTTCACAACACCAGGGGGGTGACGGTGGCCCAGGGCACCGGCGGGGTCAAGCAGGAAAGGGACAAGACACGCCGACGCAACCTCCACCGAGATGAACTCAACAGGAAACACAGCCTGCAACAAGTCTTCCGCCTGTATGCACCTAGCACGAGCCATGGCAAGGTCCTTGCGCAGGGCGGCAACACCGAGGTTGCCGTCCGAGCAAGATACCATGGGACACGCAAACAGCAAGTGCTCAATGTGCCGCCACCTATGCTCCCGTGCGGCCTTATCCGCAGGAGCCGAGCCGAAGTCCGGGCAGGTGGGAAAAACACGGCCACCGCAGAGGTGGCATGACGAGGTTATGGCCGTCGACCCAAAGGAGACGAGGTGGTCATTAGGTAAATGCGAGGAGCGAAGGGACATGACAGGGTGGACGACAGCGGATGACGCAAAAGTGTAAACTGACCTGGAGGCAGGGTGCCAGCAATGCAGCCGCGTGGATGGGTTACGAACATCCATGTCCCCCCTGGACCGTTTATGCAGACGCACGCAACAAAGCCTCCAGTGCAAGCCCTGCGCGGGTTCCACCAGCCCTCTGTCGGCGAGTGCTAACCAGCTCAAACCCTCTCTGATGTCCTTGCCTGATAGGAGCGACTGGGGATCCAGCGGCCGACGCCGTAGACCGCTTCGCTGTGGCACTTGTTCACGCTGGAGAAGCTGCCGCCGTGCTGTGTCATGTGAGGACTGCGCGTGCAGAAGCCATTTGTCACGGGGTCCCAGACCGAGCCACGATGCTGCCCCCATGAAGTCCGGCGACGTCGCAGCTGGTAGTTCACATTCATAGTCAACTGTGCAGGGGTCATGATGTGCAAGATCCGATGCCCGATCAGCCCCCGCAGACGCTCACACGTACTGTCTGCCATGTGCTATACGGCAGTACTCGTACGTCGACAGCAGGTCAAGGTCAGTAAGCATGACTACCCTGTTGATACTGCGGCTCCAAGAAAATTCAGTACACGAAGCATCAGCCCGTATGCCACTGATAAGTCTCGCCGCCCGTTCAATGACAGAATCCATCGAGGCACAGCGCCTGTCGGGGCGCCATAGATCCATGGCATAGAGCATGCACGGGGTAATACGGGAGCGAAGGACGAGCACTTTCGTCGACGGTGACAGTCGCGCGCTACGGAGGACAGGTAGCCACTTGTGCAATGCTGCCCAGCCTTACTGCAGTTGTACTGTGTATAAGATGACAGATGAGATGAAGTATCATGCTCACTTTCATTCGTTCTGCGAACGGCGGCTAAGGGCAGTCATATTCCTCGGAGGTGCAAGGGTCATGGGCAGCGGCACTGCAGTGGCACCATGACAGTGGTCGCGCCCGGGAGGGGCCCCCTGCATGCGTGCGTGAGGTATGCGCGCTTTCTGCATGCGTGCAGCGATCGCCTGGCATGAGGTTGCCGCGCACGCAGACACGCATCGCAAGGGGTACATGAGCCGCAGCGGGATGTGATGCGGACGCTGGTTAAATCGCAGTGGTCAAATCGCGCATCGAATTTCCGACCCCACTTGCTGGTTTGTTTGACAGTTCTGGAACGTGCCAACGATGTGACATTCAGTGGACGTCTCGATGGAGTTTCATGCGGGCACACTGACTCCAGGTGACCGGGAGGGTGTCTAGCGCCTAGGAATCAGTATCCGAGCGGCAATGGTGGCATATGAACCGACCAGCGCTCAGTCACAGCGGTCACAGCGGTCACAGCGCTCGCGCTGTGAGGAGAGCGTGCCACCGAATGCCTGGTAGATCATGACGTTGCCATGTTGTCAACGCTCATGGTTCATGCGGGCGCTTCCATTCCGCCATGCACAGCAAGGCTTGGGCAAGCAGCAGCAGTGAGGGCAGCCTCCGTGGTTGCCTACGCTACGAGAGCTCTCACTCCACCAGCGGCTGGCCATTCTTTGCGAGAGCCGCCATGCCACATGCAGGCTGTCGGGATGGGGTGTTTGAGAAACGGCTGCCCACGGCCGCCCGTGCCGCCCGTGTCGCTATGAGGACGGTGCTGCGGTGCCCCCCTTAAGATGAAAATTGCCCCCCTTGCCGCCGCGGCTCCATGGACCCGGGCGGCCCCCGCATAGCTGTGATGCTTGGAGGGGGAGTCGCGGCACTGGGCGGCGGACACAGGGTCACCCCGCACACCGCGCCAGCTGGCACATCGTCGCGGGGCTGCTGGCGCCGGTGCTGGCGCCTTGCCTTGTCGCTGGCATCGTCACCCAGGTGCAGCTCCCCCCCAGCAGCTACCTGGCTGCAGCACCGGCCGGACTCGTATGTGGCAGGTACTGTAGAGGACTTGGGTAGTCATGTGGTCGTTAGTGCAGGCTCTCAACCTCCAATGCCAGATGATGCTCTGTGGCAAGGCAGGGGGGTGTGCACTCAGCCCCCCAGCGTGTCCACCGGTAGCGCGGACACCATGGGCACTTCCAGACGACTTT
>JAUMHO010000003.1:181777-202666 GCA_032360965.1 Ulva armoricana
CCCAAAGTCGTCTGGAAGTGCCCATGGTGTCCGCGCTACCGGTGGACACGCTGGGGGGCTGAGTGCACACCCCCCTGGCAAGGCCATACCTGTTGGAAATCACGCCACGCCCAGGCACGTATGGGCTGCAACGTCCCGACAGGCAGTCACAGGGAATACAGATCTCCCATCCCGCACATTGCCTGCTCTGTCTATGAACAGCATTGGAACATCCACCTCCACGTCATGCCGCATATGCATGCCATGCCAGCATGCATGCACTGCTTCTCAACCTGAACAGCAACCTCTTGAGCGGCGCCGCCTCTCCTGCGCTGCTTCTGCTCTGCTACCAATTGTCACCGCACGAGATTTCACATCCGAGAAGTGAACTTGCTTTGCTGCATCCAATATCCAATGATTCGAAGCTTGACTGGTGACTGCGGCGTCTTGTGGATTACATAATTGTCCAGCCTCGATCGTGGCTAACTCCTGCTGCCAAGCCTGCGAAGTAATCGCGACCCGTTTCTGTCATCGCTGATGCAGTGCAGCTCACGGTGCCATCACAGATTATCCAGGCCATTCATGTAGGAGACATTGTGCCTTTATAACGGTGCGTGGAGTCCGGCAGCCATACTCTGCTCAACCCAGCTGCAGCCTGCACACATACATGAGATCAGTAACGCTTACGGCATTCGCTTCGGAGGCACATATACAAGGAGACCGCTCTGTGTAGAACCGCATCGACGACGTTTCATTCCGCAAACAAGTGCGGGCAGCTTGAACAAGTTTTAGACCGGTGTGCAGTCAGTTGTGGCCCGCTGACGATGTCTACCTTGTCTTGCCCGAGCGCTGTCGCCTTGGATGCCACAAGCTGTACATGGCTCGTACGCGCCATCGGAACGAGCATGGCTTTGCCTGCTATCACAAAGCCTTTCTTGTAATCGTTGAACACGGTACGCCATGCATGGCTGGCGCTGTGGACTGAGTGCTGGCAAGTGATAGCGAGCCGGGCCTATGGATGTGCAGTTTGCAGCACAGCCGTGTGAAAGCCCAGGAGTTGCAAATGGCAAGCTTTCAGCAATAGTAGCAGGTTCACGTTTTGCAGTTCTTGCGTGCTTGCGCATGGCTGCTGGGCAACACGCTCCGTGTGCGCAGGGAGAACTCTGCTCACTCCCGAGATAATTGTGCACAGGGGACATCAGTGTCACTTGAAGGATAGATCAGTATACGAATTTTGTTCTACTGTGCAGCGAGGCCGACTTGAGGGAGGCTCCACGACATGTTGCTGCAAGCGGTTGTGCTGGCCTTGGGCACCATTGCCCCTTTCGCCACGGCGGACATGGCCACAGCCACAGCCAACGCCACCAATACGTCCTCGATGACGTCCAGGAATGAAACGGAGAATGCGTCGGCCCAGGCCTCCGCTGCCACGGCAATCTCCAGCCCGAGCACTGACAATGTGAGCACCAATTCAGCTGAGTTGCAGCACGCAATGGCGCAATGGCGCGTACCACAGAGCAGAGGCACATCGTCATTGACTGGCACTGTCACGTGAACAGTGCCGTCATTCGTGCTGGTGATAATGTTTTCGTTGTGAGAGTGGCATGCCATCTTGATCCCAGGATCCTGCTGCCTGCATTCTCTGCCATAGAGGCTCGTCTGACCGCGCTTCGGGCTCAAGCGGGCAGCCAGCATGCAGGTGTGCTCGCAGCCGATCGTGACCGGACCATGCCGGGCCGCCATACCGCGGTGGGCCTTCAACGCGGAGGAGGGACAGTGCACGCGCTTCACCTTTGGCGGCTGCCAGGGCAACGACAACAACTTCCCCTCCAAGCGCCTCTGCGAGGAGCAGTGCGGCAAGCCCGACCCCGAGCCCACCTCGGTGCGCCACTTGCCTGCAGTACATGGATGCACACGACTGCATGGCACCATACTCACACACACAGTACTGGTCCCGTTTCGCTGCATTCCGGAGCGCAACCCCCACCTTCATCACAGCGGTGCCCACTCCTGCTTGAGGCTTGTGCCCGGGTGCGCACGTAGGCCAGCAGATTCGTATGCACATGCATGAGCATACATGCATGGTCGCACCAGCAACACTGCTATTTGTGCCGCTGGACTGCGCTGCCATCCGCGGTGAGTGTGCAGGTTTGCGACCTGGCGCCCGGCGCGGTGGGCATGTGCAGAGCGGCCTTCAGGAGGTGGACGTACAACGCGGCGGCAGGCAAGTGCGAGCGCTTCACCTGGGGCGGCTGTGGCGGCAACGCCAACCGCTTCGAGACCGAGAAGGAGTGTGAGGCGGAGTGCGGCATGCCCCCCGTGGACACATGTGAACTGGCGATCGTTCCAGGCCCCTGCAAGGCGGCGTTCCCACGCTGGGGTTTTGACGGGGAGGAGTGCGTGCCGTTCACGTATGGAGGCTGCGGCGGCAACGGCAACCGGTTTGAGACTGAGGCGGCGTGCGAAGCCACTTGCGAGCCGGAACCGCCAGTCGACGTGTGCGAACTCGACATTGTGGTGGGGCCGTGCGAGGCGGCAATCCAGTCGTGGGGCTACGACGGCACGGAGTGCATTGAGTTCCTGTACGGTGGCTGCGAGGGCAACGGCAACCGGTTTGAGACCGAGGCGGCGTGCGAAGCCGCTTGCGAGCCGGAACCGCCAGTCGACGTGTGCGAACTCGACATTGTGGTGGGGCCGTGCGAGGCCCTCATTCCCTCCTGGGCCTTCGATGGCACGGAGTGTGTACAGTTCAACTACGGTGGCTGCGAGGGCAACGGCAACCGATTCGAGACCGAGGCCGCATGCGACAAGGCGTGCTCCCCTGTCAGCACGTGCTCGCTGCCCCTGGTGACCGGGCGGTGCCGCGCCGCCATCCCCAGGTGGGGCTTCGACGGCGAGAACTGCGTTGAGTTCACGTACGGCGGCTGCGGCGGCAACAGCAACCGGTTCGAGACGGAGGAGGCGTGCCGCGCAGGGTGCAGCAGTGAGATCTGCGCTCTGCCAACGTTCCCGCCCGAACTGATGCTGCGCTGCCTCGCATTGATCCCAGCCTTCACGTTCCAGGATGGCGAATGCACAGCGTTTTCGTACGGCGGCTGTGGCGCGACGGCCAACCTGTTCTTTTCGGAGGAGGACTGCGAGGAGCTGTGCGGGGACGCAGGGATGACGGTGTCCACACGTTCCTTCGGCAACAGCACCGCCGATGCTGGCGTGTAGGTGGACGGCAGGCGCCACGCAAGGCCAAGGACGTATGTTACTATTTTGCATCGGGGCTTACGTATGGGCAGTGGGTGCGTGCGGAGGGGTCGGCCGGGCCTGGCGGTGTTTTGATGAGTAGGCTGGAGGAGGTGTTGTGTTCCGAAGAGTGGGCTTGGGGATGCGTGATCTGAGAGAGTGGTGACAAGCCTGTGCTGTGTCCATCACGTAGAGTGTTGTGTCAATAATGTAAACCAATGTTAACATGCCACACACAGTAGTGCCTGTGCAGCTGGTGTGCCTTGGATCCTTGGACAAGACACCTGCCACTGCCTGGTGTTGGCGCACTCCAGCATCCACTGCCATGGATGCTTTGCAGACGAGCTTTGCAGGCTCGTCACTCTGGCCGTGGGGACAAGAAGACATGTATGCACTTGCCGAAGCGCACCACCTCACAGCCATTGCTGTGAAAGACGCATCCAGACTTGCAGCTGGCGCGCGACTCGTCCGCGGCAGCTTGACCACTGCCGTGCATCTGTGTTCTCACTTGAGGTTCGAGTGCATGTGGCCGTGCTTACGAGCATACCTGCCGTGCCTCAGGTCGGGATTCAAATAGCGCTGACTCGGGTGATCAACTCCACGATCACTTTGAACGGGTCTCCCTGTCGCGTCCTGTTCCAGGTCGTTGATGTGTGCGTGCCAAATGTCACAATGGTCAGAGTCAGCACTACTGCACTCTTCGAAGCCGCCGCCCTGCTCACAGAAAATTTGTTTACATTTCGGATACTGTATTTTTTAGCTGTTGGCGCTCGTCAACTCTGGCCGCAGGTCAGCCTGGGCGCTACTCTCCACGTCCACGGCTGGCGCGATGTTTGCGCTGACCAAGTACACGGCGAATTATGATCGCGTTGACCTCCGTCTTGACACATGGACAAATGTTGGCTTATCAAGTAGGCGGAAGCGTCTCGGAGACTGACACACCTAACGTGCACAACCGATGACGAATTCCCGCGCTCCGGGTACAAATAATGTAGCACCGAACCTCGCGGCAGGTCCAACGAAAGTTCATACAGAGTTCAGATATGCATGCGTAGCACTTGATCGTGTTTCCATCAATTTGGATGCGTTGGCTGCATGGTGGACCGCTGCCGAACGTTTGGCCACGAGACGACTGTACCCACATCAGCGGCATTTAAGCCTTGCAACATCTCCATTGCAGTGCTACTGCCTGGAGACAAGCTGAGACACAACACGGAGGACCGGCTAATACTCAGTCTTCTGCAGACTGACGAGGCGTGCACAAGGCTCGGAACCACAGCACTTGCTCAGGGACGACACAGCACACCCCACGAGACGTGGCAAGAGGTATGTTTGAATGTGGAGAGCCGTCCCGTGCGTAACTTTTGCCACGCTGCCGCGCATGGTGTGCGTACCTGGCCAGGCCTAGGTACACAACCGTTGGCTGACCGTCAAGCATGCATGGGGCCCCAGACCCCACCATGCATGGCTGGTGTGGCAAAGAGCCTGCGACGGCGACACTCACAACCCAGACGCAAGCAGATTGCAGAGCCCCTCGGACAGGGCAATCGCTCAGATGCTGGCGATTCTGCTTGTGGCTGTGGCAGCGGCCGGTGTGGCCTCTGCGATCGACACGCCGTCGCCGCCGTTCTCGCCGAATTACCCCGGCTTCTGCCTCGACCGCACCACAGCCTCCGAGGCGTGCCCGGGCAGCGGCTACTACCTCCTCGGCGACCTCGCATGCATCAACAACGGCTTTGGCGGCTGCCCCGGCTCGCCCCACCGCTTCGACACGCTGGAAGAGTGCGAGCAGACGTGCGTCGGCCTCAGCCTGCCAACATGCGAGCAGCCCATCATCAAAGGCACGCCGCTCCCCCGCACTGCCGCCGCCTGGCAGGCCCCCCTCGCAGCCAACCCCCAATCGTACCACAGCGAGGTGGAGAGCCAATGCCGTCGCACGTGCAGGTCTCGGCAAGGCATCGATTCCGCGGTGGGGCGTGAACTTCTTCACCGGCCGATGTGAGTTCTTCATCTTGGGCGGCGGCGGCGGAAACGACAACAGCTTCGAAACGGAGGCCGCCTGCCTCAAGGCCTGCCCCTCACCCACCGGCCCTGCCCCGGTGCGCACCTCCCCTCCTGCACGCGGCACACTGCAGAGCCTCACCCAGCCGCAACATCGCGTCCCGGCACAACACGAAGCGCGGCCGAATGGCGACGTGCACGTGCACGTGTCTCCGAGCAGCGGTTTCCAGAGTGGCAATCCCGCCCGGCCGCCCCGCGAACGTGCTGCACAGCATGCGTCCAAACACAGCATGCACGGCACAGAATATGCATGGTGGGCCCCATCCAATCGGCCCAAGGAGAACATGTTCGAACCACAGCGCTTGAGCGCATGCATGTGAGCGCCCCCGGGTGCAGGTGTGCTCCCAGCCGCTGGTGAAGGGCCCCTGCAAGGCGCTCGGCTTCCCGTGGGGCTTCGACGGCGGCAGCTGCGTCCAGTTTGAGTACGGTGGCTGCGGCGGCAACGGCAACCGGTTTGACACCGAGGCCGACTGCGCGGCGGTGTGCGAGTAGGCCCCCACCACCCAGGGCCCCCCACATGTGGCTAAGGCGCGATATCTGCTCCAACGAGGCCTGCCCCTAGTCATCACAGCGCCCAACGGCTGTGACAGAGGCGGTGGGTGCCTGTCGAGTGGACTGTCACGCCCGCCAGGAATCGGTGCCAACGAGCGACACCAGATGCCTGTCTTGGAGCAGCATGATTGCCATGGTCACGCGAGTGTCTGGCATGTGTGGATAGCCATTGGCCCATCCGAGGAGGTTTGTTTGGGCTGAGCCTGGGCGTTTACAAGTGCATCGCGGTGGAATGCCACGTCAGGGTTCCAGTTTAAGACCAGCATGCGGCACATGCTTTGCCCGGGGATCTTGTAAATACGGCGATTGGTGGCTTTGTTGAGTAATGTGTCCCCAGTCACGAGGCGCCTACACGCCGGTCCGATCGGGAGGCACGCAACGCAGCCAGGCCGGCGTGCACCGTCTGCTGCCCACGAAAGTCTCTGTGTCGCTACACTGAAGGGTGTGATAGCTCACACGGTCTCACCCAGCTGTGACCACTCGCAGCCGACAGGTGCACAATTCAGGCAGTCTACCAGCGCCTATATTGACACCCTAGGCGACCGGGCAGAGCTGCTGCCTAGATGCAGATTTCAATCAGCACATGCAGACTCTCATTCAGTCGGCAGTGTGCTGTGAAGACTGCATGTAGACAGAAGCACGTGGGCTAGCTGTATCCGCACCATGCTGCGGAGAGTGCATGCGGTAGGAGGGACAAGAGAGATGTGTCGATGTGGATGGCACAGGTGCTGAGAGAGTGCGGTGGGTTGCAATGGGAAAAGCTGGGTGATCAGAAATACCATGTTGTACATTGCACAGGTTGCAGGGCCTAGTTTCGAACCAGCGGTGTGTCCGAGGAACGTATGCAGAGGATGTGTGATTAGGTGGTCAGATTAGTGACCTGTACGCTATTGCGTGATGCATCTGTGACTCTTCGATGTAAGCATTTAGGCTAGCTGTCTTTGGCAATACTCGGACTTGTGTGATTAGACTAATTCAACACGGTGCATATCATGCTTGCCATGCATCCTATTGAGAGCTGTCGAGATGCGTGGCACGATCGCCGCCCTGACTCTGTACCCACCGTCTCAATCCTGCCTCGTCTGCGTGTGACACGGCAACCGCAGGCACCGTTGACCACCACCCACATCCCAGACTCCCCCGCTCCTCGGCAGAGTCGGGTCTGACGACCACGCGCTCAGAGTGTGTGCGTGGTGCGCAGCGAGTCACTCAGCAGCAGTGCAGTCACACGCGCTCCTGACTGGTCTACGCTGTCATGTTACATCTAATTGCGTGGGGCATGAGCATGGACGCAAAGTGCACCATCCCATGGCCTTCCTACAAGCATCAGGGGCCAATGCCGATGCCTACTGTGCCGGTCCATCTGCCGACGCTATACAGGGAACACCCCGACACTACCAGCTGTGGAAAAAAAAAAAACACCGCCTGATGCGGAAAAAAAATCACCTACAGAAAATCATCAGCGCCAAGCAGGCCTGCAAGCCGCCCTCACGGCTGCAGAACACAAGGTGCATGTGCGCACCATAGCCACTGCGGATCCTCTGTGTGCGTGTGATCCCGCTGCAGCAGCCGTCGCGCGCCACGGCGACGACGGACTTGTGCGCGGACTACACAAATGCGAGCTGGCGTGCACGCATCATGAGCACAAAGCCCCCCAGGAGCGCGGCCGCAAGGACGGAGGAGAGGGTCGCCACGAGCATGAAGGTCGTGCCGTCAGACTCCTTACCGCTGGTCAGGTTCATGCCGAAAAAGCCGGCGAGCAGCGTTGCGAGGCCGATGCAAAACGTGGCCGCTGTCAGCAGCAGGTCGACCTGAATGAGCTGGTTGCGGTGGCTGTCCAGCGTGATGTTGACGTAGTCCTCCGTGTCATCAATGAACTCACTGATCGCCTGCACACATGCTGCCCATGAAACAACCGGTCAATCTGGATGCGGTCGGCCTGACGGGCCGCCGTGGACGCATGCATAGCGGACACGCACGGGAGCGCGCCTGCATGCGATTCCACGTGTTGTCGAAGCTCATGAAGTACGGCTCGATGACCATCTCGGCCTGCGAGCTCAGCCAGCCGGGGTCGTCGCTGCTGATGGTGAACGTCGAGTTGGACACGCTGCTCGGTTCACTGTCGCTCGTGTGGTCGCCGTGCAGCTGCCGCTCGTCGTAGCGCGCCTTGCGCTGCGCGTACCGCTCCTGCCGCTCACGCCGCCGCTCCTCCCGCAGCTGCTGCTTCTCCGCCCGCTCCTCGTCCACCTGCCTGCAAGCCGCAAGCGCCGAGTGTGGGTGCTGTGGTCTGCATCGGTGTTTAGTGGGACGCCTTGCTCGAGTGGGGTACCACAGCCAGGGGATCAAGCCGGCAGACTGCACGCACGGGCGCCCACAACCGCGCGCAGCCCTGCGGGGACCTCACCGGCGACAGGTGCCAAACACCCCGCTGGTGAGGGGCCGCTGCGAGTGACCCCGCCCAAAAGGGTGTAGGCGGTAGCACGGACGGGCAGGCCGGGGCGGCGAGGGGCGCACCGCTGGCCGGAGAGGTGCATCTCGGCGAGGTCGGCGTCGTCGGAGAGGTAGCGCTCGAGCAGGGAGCGGATGGTGTCGACGCGCGTGGACAGCCGCACCATGCGGTTCTTCACGCGCCGCACGTGGTCCAGGTTCACCGGCGTCACGCGCTGCGCCAGCGCGTCGAGCCGCTTCTTGCTCTCCTCCTCGAGCTCACGCACGTGCTCGCTCATCGTCGTCGCCACGTGGTCCAGACACACCTCCAGCACCTGCACCACAACCCCGCCTGGAGCGCGCGTCCAGCATGAGCGCGGCCACTGCCCCAGAAATCTGCACACATCCCCACCGCACGCGCTCACCACTACACACCCGCACCACAGCGGTGGTGAGCGCACCCGCAGCTCGTACGGGATCTCCGCCTCCTGTGCCTCGCGCGCAGACCCGGGCATGTCCGAAGCCAGGGCCACGGATGCAGCATCATCCTCCTCTCCAGGGCGGTCTCCCGCACCTGGCAGCCCGTCCGCCTCCGGCACCGCCACGCTGCCGGGCCCCCCCGGCTTGACCGGCGAGGCTTGCGCGTCCGGCGGGTCCTCCGCATCGACATCCTCTTTCACCGGCGCGAGGCCGCTGGCCCGAGACAGCCGCCGCCGCAGGTCCAGCACGAACTTCTGGACCAGCGGCTCGACCGAAACGCGCTCCGCATTGAGCACGAGCGTCGTGTCTGTTGTCACAATCACCTGCACCGGGCGCCTCGTTGCAAAACCAGCACGATGGCACCAGTGAGACGGCGGTCCGGCAGGGGTCACACCTGGATGAACTCGAGGTTGATGACAAGGGCTTTCTCACGGCAGAGGATGCAGGAGGGGTAGGAGGTGTTGTTGCGCTGAGCGTCCAGCACGCGGAGGTCGCGCGAGTGCACGCCTAGCGACTCTGTCAGCTCCGACTTGCCGGCCTGCAGCACATCAGCTGCAGTCGCTACCACAGCGGTTCAGTGTCGGTCACGGCCAGAGGTGAGCGTGGCCACAAGCGGCAAGTGCGCTGCTGCACAGATTCCCACGGGTGCAGCTGGCACGGCACACTGCCACAGCACACGGCTGGAGTGTCAAGCACGGGCTGGACGGAAACGGCAGGTTCAGCTGCGTGCTACATGCGTGCAAGGGCGCGGGGGCGGACCTCGACGATGGACATACGGCCGCACTTGTCAAAGCGGTACCACCGCCGCACCACGACCTTGAGCTGCTTCGGATCCAGCTTCTGGGCAGGCTGAAATGAGATACGCCTCGGATCACCTGCGCCTGTCTTGTTTGCGAGGCCTGAAAGCTTGCCGGGAGGCAGCTTGGAGGTGAGGGCCTTGATGGGTGTGGATGCAGCGTTGGTCACGATCGGCCTCAGCGTCGAGGGGGCTGGCGCCTTGGGCTTGGGCACCGATGCCTTCGTCTCCAAATTGCCCTTCGAGCCCGTGCGGGCGACTGGCTTGTTGGCTGCCAGCTGTGGTCTCGATGATGACCTGTGCACCGTGGATTCATGGCGATTCTCATTCCGCGTGGCCGCGGCAACTCCGCGCCTGTGACCTGTGGCACTCGCTGCCGTGACAAGGCTCGATGTCGACGCGGCGCGATGGGGTGGTCGCAGCCCTCCGGCCGCGCGACCTGCGAAAGGGAAGGCAGTGCCAGACGATGATGCTGCGCTGTTCACAAGCGCGTGTAGATCCGATGAGGAGTTCGTCGGACGTAGAGATGTTGATGTGACCGTGAGGCGCTGGTCATCTCCAGAGCCCCCGTGCAGGTCGGCGTTGTCCTCCGTCCTGCAGCAAACAACCATGGCCTACAGGGATCGCGCCATAGATCGGGAAGCATTTCGCCAGCAAACGGCATGGATGATCATTTACCAACATCCTTAATGTGTCTGGGGAGCTTTTCAACGCGGTAATGATGAAATCCGTGACGGAAGTACCTTTCGCCAGGCGAAAACGAGGCGTCGTCATGCTGTCCCAGGATGAGCTGCTCCCCATCAGTACTCACCCCATCAGCGACAAACTCGGCTATGTGTGCATTGTGGTTGCCGCTTGATGCGCTGTTGGTCTCGATCCCACCTGAGTCGCCGATGAAGCCTCCCTGTCCGCGGTCCATCCCAGTGGGATTGCCGTCATGTGTGGATGAACGCCTCTGCAATTCTGTTTTAGATCACTGGTTTGCTTTCAGGCCGAATCGGTGAAAGGATCTGCAGCACAGTGCTCGCGACCAACGGAGACGCCGCAGCTTGAGGGCAACTGATAACGATCCCGGCCACGCTGACAGAGTAAATCTAACAAGCTACATTTCAGCAGGCCTGGTGGATAGCGACGACCTCCGCGAGCCTCACCAAACCCTCCAGAACAGAGCAAATCGAGTTTATATCAGACCGATTAACTTGTTGAACGGCGAGCGGTGAAGTTGACGGAGGACGTGCTTTTGTAGTACATCAAACCTGCCCGGCTCGAGCAGATTGAGATGGTGCCTCGTGAGTGGCATGATCCGTGTCGGTCGCCCCACACGCCTTGGTTCGCACTGACGCCACATGTACATCTGGCGTGCTTGAAATTCAGAACCGGGTCACCGATGACGGGCGTATTCCAAACCTGGTGTAGCATGTAAGACGTGAAAAAAAACTTGCATCTGCTACTTTGCGGGTGTCAGTCTGCATCCTGTCCAGTACCGGCATCGTCGACTGGTCCATGTGACATTCGTCACACGCGTTAGTCGCTGCCAGCAAAAAGACTGACACTACTGCACCTACTCATTATCCAGTGCGTATGACAATAAATTCGCGCTGCGTCACGGCCACCACTGCACATGCTGCATCGATGCTATGCTGCATATTGCGCATGAACAGGCGCGGAATGCACTCACAAAGAAGTTCGACCCGTCTTGATGCGCAATGGTCAGGAAACTTATATGAGTCGGTTGCTCCATTGCGACATGATCCCAAGTGTGCCCTAACTGTGTGTCTACCACTGACTACATCTACATCTCTGCATCCGGTGACGCAAGGCAAGCAGATTAACAGGTGCGCGACGCGGCTGGGGCTACCGCACAAGGTACACGTGCCATGACCGGGCAGCCTGTTGGACTAGCGTTTTCGCGATTCCGCTGGCGTGCCTGGACTCTGCGGCAAAAAAGCAGGAGGCCCCCCATTGGAAGCACCAGCTGCTGCCTGTACAGCAGGTCGCATGCGCAAGATTAATGCGCGCCGGGGGAACACGATGCTGGGACGGTCCAGTCCAGATCCGGTCCGTGCGTCATGGTACGTCGATCGAGCGCATACCGCAGTGTGCGAGCGTTACATGCGACTGTCGATGGCGCCGAGGGCGCCGGTCTAAATCTATCTGGCCGCCCCCATCCGAACATTCGTCACCGTGGCGCCGGTGCAGTTCGGAGCACATGCGGGAGCGAGAGCCGCAGCCCCCGTGGGGGTCACCACATGAAGCGTGCAACGGAGCCGTCCGGCCACCGGAACGGCCGCTCGCACAGCATGTAGAGCGTCGCCGCGTTGACCGCCGCAAAGGCCGCCACCTGCGCAGCGCTGGACCGCCAGTGCGGCGGCCGCAGGTGCGCGACAAAGAGCAGCGTCGGCACTGAGAAGTACCGGAGCTCCAGCAGCCCCGCTGGCAGCAGCGCAGCGGCCATGCATGTGAAGAACCCAGCAGCCAGCAGCGTGCCCCCCCGGCGGCGGAGTCGTGTGGCGACCTCGTAGGCGCACCCGGCATACACCGGCGCGAGCGCGACACGCAGCGCGGAGTAGCGCCCCAGCGCGTTCTTCCAGATGTAGAACGTGTAGTGGCGGTTGTCGGCGAGGAGATAGGGGTGTGCCACCGTGCCGTGGTGCACCGCTGCGGCAGCAATGGACGAATAGAACACAAGGTCGCCCGCCGCCCGCAGTCCAGCCTCTCGCACATCCGCCACCAGCCTGCGCGCGCACCCGCTCCCTCAGCACGTGTACTCGTCAGAGGGCAACGGAGGTGATGGGGGGGAAGTAGGGGCGCACGCTGAGTCAGCAAGGCAGAGGGGGAGGAAGGCGGCAACGGCAAAGAGGCAGGCGTACGGCAGCTGCGCGGCGTGCAGCGTCGGGCGGTGTGCGTCCCGGTCCCCGACGACGATGCCGCCGTTGGCGCCGACAAACGCCGCAAACGCCAGCACGACGGCCGCATACCCAGCAGCCACGCTGCAGCCGCGCCGCCACTCCTGCACGCAGACGTGGGCGTCGCACAGATCGCGAGGCGGTGCCGGCTCCATGGCTTTGGCAGCGAGTGCAGGCATGAGCCGACCGACACGGCACGACACGCGGCAATGCATGGTCCGGGCGTCGCACCTTGAGCACCCACTCGACGGTAGCGACAACGTCCTGAGGGTCTCCCGTGTCCCGAGCCGCCTCCCGGAGAACCGCCGCCTGCAGGCACGCGAGTCGGCGGGACCATTCCGGCACGAGGTGCCGGCATTGCCAACGTGCTTTCTGCGGCATCACAGGAACGCATTCGTATGGCGGGAGCGCACCCCGCAGACGAAGGCCGCCCAAACGACGTTGGTCTGGCGGCACATCACCGCCGCCGCCGCAGCGGCCGCAGACAGTGCCCACTGCCGCCGCAAGCTCCGCTGCATGCATGGTCGCCGGCTGTCGCACGAGCCGGGGTCAGGGCAGTTGCGGGGTCGCCGTTGGCGCGGCCATGGCGCATGGAGGCGCGACAGGCAGGGCGCGACACGTGCTGCGTGCTGAGCGCACCTCAAAGGAGAGCAGCACGCATAGCACGCCGGCGACGTCGGTGTAGTAGAGGAACTGGAAGAAGAAGTGTGTCGGCAGCATGCATGCCGCCACAGCCTGCAGCCACAGCGGCCCGAGTCAGCGTGTCTGCCGGCGACGCTTCTGTGCATGGCACATGCATGCGGAGGGGGCGCGCACCATCGGGATGACGTCACGCGTACGCGCCTGTGGCCACTGGAGGCGCAGGATGGAGAGAAAGGTGACAAAGGCTGCGGAGGCGAGGACGGTGTTGAGCGTTCGCAGGACGAACAGAGAGCAGCCGCCCTGCAGCACAGCTGCGGTCCTGGCAGGCGGACAGCCGTGGGCGGCGGTGGGGGAGGGCCAGGGACATGCGGCAGCCGGATATTCGAAGGGGGGGGAGTCGCACCAGTCCTGCCAGCCGCATGAGGAGCCCATACGCGGCGCCGATGACGTATGTGCCCGGCAGAGTCGTGATTTTGTGGTCCCATGTGCGCCAGTCCCCTCTGCAGTACTGCTGCGTCTGGGGTACATGGAACACCTCGTCCTACACGCAGCTTGACTGAGACGGTGTTGCTCGTCGAGCACCGAGGCTGCCCCCTGACGCAGGGGCCTTGCGACGGACCACAGCTGACTGGGTCCTCACCATGGCCCCAGCACGCGCGGTCGGAGCAGGTTGGGCACGGGTCGGCGATCATGATCCACGCCGCCTGTGAGGTTGAATGCCACATGAGTGGCCTGGGGCGCACCATGACCATCTCTGGCACTCGTCTGGTCACGTATGCCATCACGATCGCCATCGCTGCGAGCCAGGCCATCGCAAGCCAGGCTGCCGAGAGCGAGCACAACCTCATCGTTGAAGCAGCCCTAGAGCTGAGCTATGAACCTTTTACTTTCGAAACCTCGGCCTTTTCCATGGCGAGCAGCAATGGCTTTGCATTACGACCCGAAAGGTGGGCCATGTTCGCCTGCTATTTCACAGGCCATTGCTTCATCGCAGCGAGCAAGACCCATTCTGTCGCCCAGTTTCGTGGCAAATATCTATACACATCTGCTGCTGATAACTTGGTGTGTTCGAGGTGTCTTCAGCCCGACTGGTGTCGCTGTCCATCGCACGGTTTGCACCCACGACACTTCGTAAGCCTGGCGATTCACTTGCATGTCTGCTGCATGCTTGGTCTGAATCATCTGGACAGCGACAAGTATGACTGCAGGCGGATATTTATCCCTGGCATAATCTTTTGCGCTGGCTGGGAGCTGCACATGTTCGCCCTTTGCTCCGCATGATTCGTGTTGGTCCCACTGCGCCGTTGCCGTGCACATTTGAACAACACTGTCTGTAGCGCGAGCCTACTTCCTGCTTTACACCTGGAAAAAGGACAGCGTGTTTACCTGAGGCTTCGTTCGAAGTGGTCGTATTCACCGCGATTGTTGAGTCAAGCGGCCAGTTTGGCATGAGCGATCATTAGCGCCTCGAAATGGCGGCAAAGACCGTGAAGTCATTCGTACGGCTACTTGTGCCCGCAGGTCAAGCCAAGCCCGCTCCACCCGTTGGCCCAGCTTTGGGCCAGGCCGGCCTGAACATCATGTCTTTCTGCAAGGACTTCAACGCCCGCACAGCCGATGTCAAGGTGAGCCTGCCGCAATTGCTGCCTTTAGGCTGGCAGGACGCGATATGTTCAATGCAAGCAATGCTCACGGTGCTGTGCAGCCAGGTATCAAGCTACCAGTCAAGCTGACAGCATACACGGACAAGACGTTCGAATACGTGCGATTCCCAGGCCCATCTTGGCATCAATACTGCAGTTGCCGTGCTCGCATGTCAGTGGCGGAGCTCAGCGGGGTACTCGCACCACGAGCTCGGCTCAACTGGCGGCAGCCGGCGTGCAATGGCCATATCCCCCCCCCTGTCCTGCACACGGTGGCTTCATGGTCGTGTGCTGCTTGCAGCAGGTGAAACTACCTCCCATCAGCCACTTCCTTCAGAGGGCTGCAGGAGTCGCAGATGGTGCAGCAAAGCCTGGTGAGCAAATTGCTGGCACTGTCTCCCTGAAGCACATCTACGAGATCGCAGAGGTATGATGCCCTCACACACACTGCAGCCGCACCAGCTGCAGCTGAACGCTCTTTCCCTGTGTGATGCTCCAGTGCGTCTGCATGCGTTGAAGTCGGGGTGCCGCCAGTCAGTGGCCACCCCGGGTGTGTGGGCACCCCTGCAGGGAGGCAGTGCATGTGCAGGTGAAAGCGAATGAGAACAGGGAGATCTCGTTGGAGGCGTGGTGCCACCAGATCCTGGGGTGCGCCCGCAGCATGGGCATCCGGGTGGTGCCTCGGCCTGAGGACGCCTAGAGGCGGCTGCATGTGGTGCTCGCAGAGGTCGGCAGCAGCTCCCACCCTCACCTCCCAGGGCTTGCCATTCCAGCGGCAGCTGTTGATGAGTGCCACGGGCGGGACTGAGTAGATTATGTACCTCTGCTGCAACGAGCAGGTGCAATACGACGCTAGTGACTCAGCAGCCTGGAACGGCGAGCCGCAGTCTGTGTAAGAACCATGTTGCATGTTGCGGCCGGTCAGTCACGTGGCTTGGGGGTATCAAAACCCTCAGGCACTGCGAGTACTGCAGATGTGCAATGCAGTGGACACAGCTAAGCTGCCCAGAGCAGTCGGCTGCGCTGCCTATGTTACACACTGACTCACATTGCCTCTTTTTGAACTCTGTGCCCGAGTTAATACACAACCGGCCTCGAGTGCCACAACGCGTCGCAGGCACACCACGGCCACCCCGAACGGCGCCAGGTCACATGAAGCGCCGCTCACCGGCCGTGCGATTCCCGGCTGCGGCTGAAGCGAGTATCCCACTCGTCCACCTCCGCCCGCTCGCCCGCACTCTCGGCCGCAGTGTCAAAAACGAGCGCCTCCCGCGTGACGTCAATCACCTTGTGCTGCGCACGTGCACTCCTCATCTTCTCCCGTAGCGCTGGCGACGGATCCTCTAGCTCCTGCACACGCTCGCCAATGCATCAGCCCCGGTGCTTCACACCCTGACACGTGCCACACCACCCCCCCCGCGGTCCCCCGTGCGTGCACGTTGCCACTCATGTTCTCGGTCACTCGCGCGCCCACAACCACGTGCATTTTTTTTTCCGCGCTTTCAAGGCACCGGCGTGCACAACATGCATGAGGCAGGGGGGCCGTACCGCGGCGGCCTGTTGGCGGCCGGCATTAGCGCGCACGGCGCGGCCATTGGTTCGGAGGCTGCCGACGAGGCGCAACAGTGGCCCAATGATGTAGAGCGACGCATACGCGGCCAGCAGCGGCGTCGCAAACGTGACCAACCCCGCAAACTCCGGGCTGCTGCTCTGCAACCCCTGTACACACCCACCTGTCATACATGCACCTGCTCTGCAACCCCTCCCGGCTTGCATACGGCCGCCACGCACGCAGCCTGCGTCAATTCATGGCCGCTAGCAAGTGTGGCGAGCAACCACACGCATCCAGTGTTGCATGCTGGCGGATATTTTGGGGGCAAACCCCTGAAAAACTGACCCAGACTATGAGGATCTTTTGGTGTTGTGGGGTTGGCTAGCGAAGCAACGGATGCAGGCTCGGCGGTGTGGCCGACAGTGAGGCCGCACCTGCATCACGGTGGGATCGGCCACGAAGGAGGCAAGAGTAGACACGAGTACTCCGTTGACGAGTACAAACGCCGCCAGCGGCCCCGCGCTGCCCGGCCGCACATCAAACACCGGAACGCGCTTCTCCTCCAGGTAATCCTGCGTGCCTGCACTACTGCTGGCCGTTCAACTCAGGCTAGTGGTGAACGCGACAGGAGCAGCCCAGGCGATGGGCAGCACAGCACAGCACAGCACAGCACCGGCGCCGCAGTGGAGGAAAGGGTCCAGCAACACGCAGCTGGCCGGCCGGGAATCAGCTCACCCGGGAACACGAGCGGTCGCAGGCTACAGCAGGCAAGCACGCTGGGGTAGGGAAAGCACCTTCCTGTGCGATGAACGGCTGTGCGGCAGAGCCCTTGCCCTGAGCCCTGTCTTCCACCCACGACACTGCGGCCCGGAATGCGCCGCGGAGGCCGCCCTGCGTGCCACCCTGCGCCGCGCGCCGCTGCAGCTCTGGAAAGGCATATAGCATTTCACCGCTGCCGCTCACCTGTACGCTGCCGTTCAGCCGCAGCAGCACCGGTAGCATGTACGACTCATCCTGCACACCACCCCCTGTCGCGATGTCAGCCACCCGCGTCCAAGCCATGAGTTTCCATGCAGCAGTGCATCCATGCAAACGCATGACAGAAGCGCACTGTGGGGTCTGCTGAGTCAGAATCAACGTCCAGCAACGGCCGCAGCTCCTCGGCGGCCACGACGCCGCCCCTGGCCACGATGCGCTCCCCGACTGTCTGCCACCGCGCCTCCTCTAGCCCCGCGTTGGGGTCCGGCCCGCCAAAGACAACGCTGAAGGCGTCCTCGAGGAACTGCAGGACCCCGTTCCCCTCCTCCTTACCGCCGCGCTCGCGCTCGCGCTCACGCATGCGCCGCCGCCGCTCGGACGCGTCGGTCAGGTACCACACGTCAAACGGGTCCACCCAGAGCGCAAATCCCGGGCCGCCGTTCGAGCGGTTGTCGTTGCTGGAGCTGCTGGATGCGATGGCGGTGATGGCGACGGTGGCAAACACGATGGAGCCGATGAGCGCGACGCCAAAAGCCACACGTGCAGCACGCAAGAATGTTGCGGACGCCGCACGCACCGCCGACTCGGATCGGAGCTTGGCACTACGCTGCAGCAGCCGCGCTCGGTAGTTGTCGGGAAAGACGTAGATGATGTCTCCGGCCGCCGTCACCTGCAGGCCGCGCTCCTGTGATGGCGTCTCCAAACACACCCGGGGCTGCTCCTGCTGCCCCTGGCACAGGCTGCACCGACAGCAGCACTGCGTCTGCCTCATCGGCACATGACAAGCCTCAGCTTTCCAGCCCCAACAGGAGTTTTTGCGTGAGTTAGACCTTCGTTCAGAGAACGAGCACCTTACTTGCAGGCTCCCTGAATGCCTTCCTTGGGGCAAATGGAATGCCCCAGGAATTGTCTGGGTGGTAAATCAACGTTTGCATCGATCCTCATCGAAGTTACACAGAGAAAGAAACACAGGTGTGGCGAGCCAAGCGAGCAGAGCAAGACCTAGGCTCGCTGCACACACGAGCACCACATCCATATTAACCATCAACCATCATCAGCATGGCTTCCATACATAATGCTTTGTGGCATGAGATGCATGACTACATGAGGATTCTTCTGGGCATACCTGCAACGTGGCAACACCGGTCTCACGGGGTGACACGCGTTTGCATCAAGCACAACAGCCATACGAGTCGGTATGACGTTGAACTCTGCACCGACTGTGCAGAAAATGCGGGGAAATTTTGTTTGTGGACGATGGAGTACCGCTGTACTGTGAAGGCATCCTGAAATTGATTCTGGGCCGCGGAGTACGTCGACAGGCAGTGAGCTGAATGCGCACGCTGCGTTGATGCTGCCCATTCGCGACGCTTCAGGCCCACACATTAAACGCCAAATGAGCGTATAGACCATTTCAGGCGTTACGTGCGAGTGCCAGCCACTGAGTGGTGCCAAGCGGACGGAACGTTCGATGACGCAGGTCCAGCCACAGCAATCGTCCTCACATCAACGCACCTTCATGCTGCCATCGCCTTCGCTTGCAAGGCCTTGAAGATATCTTTCAGTGTCGTGTATTGGTAGGCCGGCCTTGCTGGCTACTTCCGCAGCTGTAGCTGAGCGTCCAAGAGCATCCAGTGCTTCCATCACAGCCTGTCGCGCAGAGAAGGGAATTTTTGCCACATCTAACTCATCGAACGAGCCACTTCCGGCAACCGCTCGAAGTTTCTGCCGCGGGTGTGGTGAAGAGAAAGGGTATGCATTTGTCTGTCGTCTCTTCGCTACGCCATGACGGAGACACGGGACGGCTCGTCGCTGGAGTGCTTGGGGTGTCGCAGCATTGACGCAGTTGCTGCGCGTTGGCGCGGTTTGCATTTCAATACTTCTACTCTGCAAGACCTCGTTTGCCCCAAGACAGTCGTGCCTATTGGCGCTAGTGCTTGATTTCAACGCTTCCGGGACCTTTAACCTGTACTAATCAATGTGTAGTCGACAAAATATGTTGAAATTTTCCACGTATATGCGCTTCTTAGACGTCATTCTGCGCTTTTTTGTCGTTGTTCTCGTGCACGCAAACGTTTGCGTTCACTGTTCGCGCACGCTCGTTGACCAACTCCCCGATATGTCAATGGAAGCTATCACGAAGGTTGCACATGCTAGTTAGCACAGTAAAACCAAGTTAGCATATCAACAACAACATCAACAAATACATCGGTGATAACTCCAACCCCAAACGGGCATCGGCTACAGCACCCCTACCGGTAGGGGCGGACAGGTGTAACACGGGACCAGAAGGAGGCACAATTGCAACCCGGTCCCGGTTGCTGGAGGTGTCAATGTCCTTATGGATACGGCGATGTATTCATACATACATACTACCATATAGACATCACTGTATGAACTACGGTGTTGTGATGGCCTGTTGCTTCGTGGCAGCATGGCTCCGTGTATCCGCGCCGAAAATAACATGCGCGCGACCGATGCAAAAAGAAAACTTAGCATCTAATTAGTTTCATATTGCATTGATGTGGTTTCCAAGCCCGGGCGTCATCTGAGACGCCGGGCCGTTCGTTGTTACGTTGCCTAGCTTGTCAGAATGCGCCAAAATAACCCAAGCGCGACAGATGCAAAGAGAAAACAAAGCATCATGTAGCTGTATATACCTGGTTTTAAATTTGAAGTGAATCTCCGGGCTGCAAGCTCCTTTGCTGCACCGACGCAAATGCGCTGGAATTCCCCGAGCGCACCTGCCTCCGACCGCAGCGCTCCAGCTGCGACCGGAATTAATATCAGTAGAACTCATTTAGGACCAGCGTGGTGTTACGTGCACCTTAGACAAGGTACTGGGCCCGCAACCTGGCGCCCGTTGACCTCCCGTCTGCCCTGTTTAGGACCGTAGGAGCACCGCAACTTGCGTGCGAAGATGCATAAAGAAAACAAAGCATCCTGTTGATTGTATTTCGTCTCCAACCCTGCCCATGCAGCTCCTAAAAAATCCACCGAAGAACCAGCCCGATGCTAGCAACCCCTCCATTCGTCAGCCTTCCAACCCACCAAGCCTAGCGTAGCAAACATGCCAGAGAAGTTCCAATGCCCCGATCCAGACTGCAACAACGAGCGCAGCCATCTCCGCATCCTCCGCCAGCACATGAACAAAGACCATCCAGAGTACTCGGACACGTACGATGGGCCAAAGCAAAAGAAGAAGTGGCAACCACACCAGATCGCCGCCGTCGAAGGAGGCATCTGCCCCAGCTGCTCCAAGATCCTCCAGTACCCCCTCGTCCAACACAAAATCGCAGGACAAGGCAGCCCAGACTGTCCATACAAGACATCAGCAGATGAAAAATCAGCATACCAGAAGAGGATGAATGCTTTCGTACAACACGCCAGCCTACAGCGATCAACCCTCGCAGCCCCACACCCCCCAGCCACCGAAACACCCGCCAGACCCAGCACAGCCCCCCAGCCCAGCGCACCACGCGCACCGCCCGCAGACGCACCCGCTGGACCCAGCACGGCCCCCCAGCCCAGCACACCAGCCGCACCGCCACCACCACCGCCGCCGCCACCACCACCGCCGCCGCCACCACCATGCCCTGACCCGCAGCTACCACAGCGCCCCCACCCGCCAGGCACCCC